>JANSTR010149753.1:0-10994 GCA_025434805.1 Antipathozoanthus remengesaui | reverse complement strand
TTACGTAGACCAACTTTGAAATATCACTCGTGGTATTTATGCGAAATACCACTACAAACCATGCTATTACCTATACTTATTTTAGTATTGCTGAGTGAGATCTAGTAATTTCAAAAATGAGATTTGTGCCTACCCCCAACATCTTCCCCACTACCTCTTGTGAAAAACAATTTATATGACTTCTGTATAGTTTAAGTTTCGATTACACATGTAGATAATTTAAAGTAGATAATTAGAATCAGTATTAACCAAACAGGTGAATAGCACTTTTTGTATGCTCTGATTGGTTCATCAAACACCGAATATCCTGTGCTATTCACTTCAGTGACTCATGCATAATTATAAAATTTGACATGTGAACGTGTACATGAGATGGATGGACAAACTGGTTGTGATTCAAATAATAAATGAATTAATTTCAAGAGTGTTATTCATCTGTTTGGTTAATACTAAAACAGTTATCCCCTCAGTGTTGGTGCCTAGCGATAGATATTCACCCTGCCACTTCACGGCTCGGTGAATATCCACCACTAGGCACCTCCACTTCGGGGGATAATTGTTAATTATCCAGTATGTAATATGCAATCAAAATAATATAGTTATTATTCAGTAGGAACCTAAAATTTGCATTTCTTATCCCCAGATTTACACCAAATTTCATGCGGCTTGGGATGTGGAATATTGTAATGTTCGTCAGCTATGAACAGCTGAAGAGGGCATTCTACAAGGCCGAGCACTACTGGGACTGATTAATGAGGGGACGGCTGTAAAGGAGTCTATGGGTGTTGGTTGATTTAATTATCAGAGTAACGAGATAAATCACAGGCTTCATAAGCTTTCTTCAGATCAGTTACAGTTTTAGTAATTTGAGGAAGACTGACTGGACATGTTCTGCAGCTATTAAATGTAAATTAATGTTAGCTATATGATAATGTGAGGTTGGACAAGTGCCAAACTGGTACTGAAAAACTCCGTTATTAATTTTAGAATTGGTATTCTTTGGTAATCGCAGCATTGGAGCGGGTGTGTTACGTTTGGAGATAATTTGAATCTATAATGGGATATGGGAGGGAATGAATCTAGTGGCCTCCAGAATTGTGATAAGTGACGGGGAGGAACGCTACGGTAGTTTAATATTAATAGAAGGCCAATAACATATATTATTCGAAAATAAGTTGGCATACCAAAACAAACAAAAGTGAACTGGTTTGTAGATTTTCTGCCAGCTCTCGTACATCACGGAATCGGTTATAATCGTAACTATCTCAATAACACGACGTCATATGAAATAACATTTAACACTTACAAAAGGTGATTTTACAAACTCTCAATTGGATATTATATTGTACCACAGAAAAATGTTTTTTAATGATATGCGAAATATAAGCACTTGTTTCAATCGTACCGGTCAGAAATAATTGTATTTATTTCGGCAATCTTGCAGTGGAAATTTAGGCACTCTAGTAATGATTTGTTAACCCAGAATTTCTTTTTAGTTTTGACTTTTGTTGAAGTTCTAATTGATTTTTGTTTAAAGAAACGCTTATTAACTTTGTTTAATTTGTACTTTTATTTAAAACAAGATCTGAGTAACAGATTGTGACGGTAACCTTGTTGTTTTAGAATATTATGTCGTCGGGAAATTTAATGTAGTTTTATTTTAAACGGAAGTTGAGCTTTTTTAGAACCAAACATAAATACAGTCGTTACCAAATGAACTTTGTACGCAATCGACAAAGGAGACCTTCACTATTTTGGTCGTTTTTCCGAGTTTGCAAAACGTACTTTAGGTCCAAACCAGTCCATTTTTTTATCAAATTTATACTGGCATTTTAACAGTAGACATCGTGTGTATAATATTTGTGCGGAATTGTTGACTGTGGTAGATCAGGGCCGTAGCAAGGGGTGGGGTCGGGGGAGGGGTCCGTGCCAGTTTTTTGCCCAATTTACTACTTCTTCTTAGAAACACCATATTTGATGTGATAAAAATGTCTTACGTTCAGTAAATTGCCCCAAGTGTGAGAAAAACGGGAAATATTTTACTAGTTTTAGACATTCTGACTTTGTTTCCAGTTGTGTTTAAAACCCAGGAAAGACGTTTTCAGACAAACCAATTTTCAAAATTTCCCGGGGAAACATGCCCCCGGACCCCCCTAGAAGGCTCGCACCTTTGGCGGGCGCTCACTTGTGCCCCCCAGTTTCTCAAGGCTTGCTATGGCCCTGTACATGTACATGTGTAACCCTAAATAAATAAAGTCACCAATCACACCCTGCAAAAGCTGTTACCCACACACTTCACTTACTGCTTGCATTCCAGAAAGTTTGTCAGTCCTTTCCACGAACTTTGGATCACTGAACAATTAACAAACCATGAAAAACCATTAGGAGAGAACTAACACCAGTAAAACATGAAGATTCTTCATATATTTTTGTGCAACAGCTTTAAAAAATTTTGCAAATTTCAATAATAATACTATTAATATAATAATATTTACAATAATGATGATAATAATAATAGCAAATTGTAACTTCTATATTATAGTCAATTGCAGAATAACTAAGGTGATATTAGAGGAAAACTTTACTGCAACATTGCTGCACAAAAAATCAACTTATTTTAACAAGGAACAATGAACTTGTTCTTACTTGTCCAGCAACATGTTACACAGCTGATCATGAATTTATGTTGTCAGTTCAGCCTTCTCAAAATAATTCAGGGTAGTAGGTTCACATGCTGCTGTAGAAGGCTAAATAATTATAATTAGTATTAACCCAACAGTTGAATAGCACTTTTTGCGCGCTCTGATTGGTTCATCAAACACCGAATATCCTGTGCAATTCACTTTGGTTACTCATGCATGAAATTTGACATGTGAACGTGCGTGTGAGATGGATGGACAAACTGGTTGTGAAATAATAAATAAATAAATTTCAAAAGTGCTATTCACCTGTTTGGTTAATACTAAAACAAATATAAAATAGATATTCACCTCCACTTCGGGGAATAATTGTTAAATATTCAACACTGTTGATCACAGAAACTATGCATACTTGAGGTTCTTTCTTGATTCAGAGATTTTTTAGCTTGACTCAGTTATGATAGAAATTTAATGAATGAAAAGTTACCAAGTGACTGAAATAAAAAAAGAAATAAAATGCTGTTATCCAGTGATGTGTAACTACAGTAAAAACTACATGTAAAAGAACAAGTGGATTAAGAACACTCAGGCAGAAATTTGGGGAAAAAGTACCATATACATTATTCAAAATTATAAAAACACATTCAGCCTAAAAATGAAAATTCAGTTCTTATATGAAAAAAGAAATTGGCTGCCAATTAGATTAGAATAACTTACTTGGGTACATTTAACTAAGTCAGGGTTCCCACGGATCAGGGAAAAGTCAGGGAAAAACGATTTTTCTTCAAGGTCAGGGAAAAGTCAGGGAATTTTTTTTCTGGCCTATGAGTGGGAACCCTGTAAGTAGATCAGTATTATATATGTGCTAGACATATATGGGAAGGGAAGGGCGGTATAATTTACCCATGTAACGGCCCATGAAAATTTTTCATGATTTCTCATTTTCCTATAGCAAACTCAACCAACAAAAAGGCTAAGTTACTTATATTGAAGGCACACATAACTCGTCAATTTCCCATGTTTTGGTTAGACTGGTGAGGAAGATCTAAGCCGCTCTAGCTAGTCCACAAAAAGGGGCAGTCTGGCTAGAACCAGTTCCTGGACCTTGTACTTTCTGTTCGAGATCTGAATTCATATGGTCAGACCATTTAAATCATTCAAATAAAAGCTATGGAAAACGTTCAGATTATTATAATTAACCAAACTCCCAAGGCTTTGCTTTACATTTTTACTCATTCGTGACGGATCATAATTAAATTGTGTAATAGTAAGGAATGACAGTACATTTCTTTATCCAATAGGAACAGATAGTACTGGACAGTTCGTCAAAACCAAGAGATGGTATAGAAAAGCTGTCTGGTGACCAGTTGGGTACACATTATGTGCGTAGTGTGGTCTACGGAGGAGAGATGGTGGCAAGCCTCAAATTAACGTCCTCTTCTACATCTTCAAAGTAAATATATGTCGCGGTACATCTTCTCAGTATCATTATACGTCAGTGATAATCTACCAATCACATGTCTGAATTGTGTAGTCATCCATTATTTGACGAAATTGGACAGCATCAAATATTTCACAGCAAACTATTGGACTGTTTGCACGTTATCTAGTTTTGGGGACATGGCGTGATGGTTTCTCAATCATATGCTGTTCACGTGATGACATTTTACGATCGCTTTTGTACTGGCAGTGTTTGTAGTGACCTTCATCTTTTGACTGAATTAAGACCAACTCGGCACCTTTTAAGGAACGAAAGTCAAAGTCAGTGTTTGTAATTTTCTTCAGTATAATAAAAACACTTATTGGATTCGATTTCAAATCTCGATTTGTAATTGCTGTTTGAGCTAGTTAGGCACGAATGTCAGCACACTTGTCCGAAAAAATTGGTTTTTTATTCGATTTCATCGTCGCCCAGTATGTCTTAGACAGTTTGTAACTCGTCGATTTTTTGTGTTGGCAATTGAAAGCCATTTTTACTTTAGGCCCATAACTATGCCCTTTTGTTCTGTTAGTGATAGTGATTCTATACTGCTATCAAACAACAGGAAAGCTGGTATCGTCAACATACTGTTATATCACACAGAACATCCTTCCTATTTCTATATTTTGTTATCACCAGATCATTTGATTGATTGTGATAAGAGCTGGCTGAAAACATGTACAGATATATACAAGGGCGTAATATATATTTGTAATATATAACATATATAGGATATTTGAATTATTAAATGTTTTTATTATATGTTAGAGAAAAGATTCAAGGAAAAGCTGATGGTGAATTACCAGTTGAAGCTGTAAATGTTGGTTTGAAGGCTCAGCTCGATAAGTTGGCCTCAGAGTGTAAAAGTTACAGTGGCCTAGAGATTAACTACTATGCAACTCATTTACCTGAACGACTGCCAACAACAATGGACGAGCTGGTAAAAATAATTGAAGAATTCCCAAAGAGGATGAAAAATATCAATCACGGACGAGGAATACCACTGCAGGTAGCATCCTTTAGAAACCACGATAATTTAAGTAAACTCTTCCAGGACTTCCCCATTTTCATCAATATTATAGGGGTGGCCTCACCCTCTGTCATTTTAGAGGGTATTGTTAACCTTTTGTACAGGGGGTTGTCAATTTTTTAACCAATGCAATCTTTTCAAGGTTATATTTCGAAAGCAGATAAGAAAGAGCTTCTGGATTTATTTGTCTTCTCACTCTAGCACGTCGTATCAAAATGTTCTTAATTGGCAAAGTGGAAGTTCGTGCTGCATAGGATCGGAAATCGGCTTTCATTCCTTGATGCGATTCGGCATGACTCACTTACGCAGAGAATGTTGGTTTGAACTATATTACTGTATGGGTGGTCTACTGTATTTCCACTTGTGTCAGTTTTCTTCCATTGCTCACAGCACTTTCATTTCACAAAAAGTGATAGCTCATTGCGTGTGCATTCGACCAAGTTCTTCATTCATTTGGCTACCTATCTGTTAATCTGGCAGTTATATTCAAATTTAAACGCACTGAAGAGATTGTTAGGGGGTATTAAAAATCACAACTGGATATTTTGCGGGTCATTTTCTTCCTCGATTTGATTTTCAAGGGGTATTTTTCAGCTTCAGTATGATTAAATACACACAACATGTGTGTCAACGGGAGCCTTGTGTTTATAGCATGGTGATTAGGACTCCCATTGATAACAGCGTTTTTATTCATTTAATACTGAAGGTATCACCCGGACTAAATTATCTATATAATTGCTTATTTGTAGTTTATTTGAATTCTCACGTAATATTTGGTCCTCAATATTTGGTTTACTCACCTAATTTAAAACCTCATCATTGAATTCTCTCAGTGTTCTTGATTTCTGTGAAATCTTAGTTCACTCCTCAAGTCAGTTTCGTGGGAGATTGGAGGCTGCTGTTTACTCAATCGATATTTCAGTACTTTCAGTTGTTGTGACTTTGTTTAGCTTTAGCTGACCGTGAGGTTTTGAGTCAATCCGTATTCATGTAGTATTGATTAAAATGGTGCTGTGATTATATGAATCTTGTAGTTTGGTATGGAGACAAACAATAAATGTAACCCTAACGTTGATATTGACAAATTTCTTTGATAGGTAGAAAACGTTCAAGTGACCATGACAATACTATTGCAGTTGCAGCTGTGCATACACTGTTTAGAAGTACACCTGTTCCCAATCCATGCATTATATTGTTTGTCAATAACTGCATATAAATAAACGATCTGTTTATCTTACGACTGATTTGCAGTTTGAACTTCAACCGCTGAGTAATCTCCTCCTGCCTTGCCTAAAGTACAAAGAAAATGTTGCTGTTATGGGAGCTATCACTGACATGGAGGACCGTTTTGATGACCTGTTGCTTGCTAGATCACTGGCTTCAAAGTACCTCGCAAGTGCCGAGAAAGAGGATGACGTGGTGAAGGTTTTCTTATCACAAGTGAACAAACTAATCAAGCAGTTTCGTAAGATGATCTCCAAATTAAGTATTTGTGGAGAAGACGATCAGTTTGACGCGTGTATTGAAGCTTACGTCGAAGCTTTAGACGGTCATGATATTCCTAACAAATTTGAAAACCACTGGAGAAGCAGTGTGGCGAGGGCGTTGGTAGGTGATAAGTTTTGTTTTGTCGTATTATATTTAAACTCTTTCAGTGTGATTTTCATTTCATGGCGAAATAAGTGGTGCACATTTCCTGACCAAGTTGGATACATGTATTTAATAGTTTCTGACAATCATTTGTGACTGTATTTGCTTATTGGTGACCAAGCAATAGGACAGGCCACAAACACTGGAATCACTACCCCACTCTTGTCGAGAGGTGCGATGGAAGGTTGAATGACTAGACCAAGAGCTTAACATTCTCATCCACAGACGGTGCGGTGAAAGAAGATCGCATGAAGCGGTTCATCCCTTAACCAAATTGGGGGTTCCACCAGGTCTTTCCTTGTAAGCTGTCAGTGATCTTGCCTTGCACACGTTACAGTATTTATAGCTGTATTACACCGATTAAAGGTCCCAGTTTGACAATTGTCAGGCTTTTTGTAACTGGCAAAAATAGTTACCTGTTGAATATTTTGTGATAGTTGATCATGATCAACCAGTGTACATGCTCTAATAGGCCTTTTGCAGCTAGTGATCACATGGTACAAATAATGATATATGGAGGGCAAAGGAATGTGACCGATTGTCTTGAAGTCTGTCACATTCCTTTGCCCTCCAGTATATCATTATTTGTACCATGTGATAACTAGTTGCAAAAGGCCTATTACTGCACTGTCCAAACTATGTTTAAATGTTTCTGAGCAAGATACTGAATTCTCTTCCAGCCATTGCTTTCCATTGGAACCTTTGTTAATTCGTGTTAAACTCTGTTTTCTAATGCTTCTTGTAGTTTCTGCGTTACCGAGTATCAATCTAAAAGGTGTCTTCTTCTATTCATATCTTGACTAACGTAGTTGTGCCCGTTTATTTAAAATTTTGTGCACTCTGGATTTTAAAACATGCACTAAATCAGTCTAAAGACGTAACAATTGGAGGCATGCAAAACGTTACATTTTAGATATACTCTGATAAAACATGAATCTTTCCATTTCAGAAACCGGTTCGGACACTGAAGGTATGTTAAACCCAAAGGCAGCAACCTCCTTAATAAAGCCTTTCATCCTAAGCCAGTTTATCGGTCTTCTCCCTGCATTATACACACAAAATGAGTTGTTTGGTTATGATAATCAAACAATTGGTCATATACAGCAATCTCTCTCAGATGGAAAGCAAAGTTTACAAGGAATTCGAATCTATGAAGACAGTTTAGGAGAATTCAGCAATTTGCCATATGGCATTTTTGGGGTTGCAGTTGTTAAAACCTTGAGTGGACACGTGTAATATCGTTATGTATATAAACTTGATTCCTATACTTTGCTACTGATTTATGACAGTTGACACTATCAAAACCGATTTTACGATTAAGGATGATATTTTAAATGATGTAGTTTTCTTAGATGCAAATAACATTTCAATAAATCTTCCGGCTTCCCGATTTTCAGTATAAAAAAGGTTCTTAAGCGTTCATGATTTCACTAAGTATCCTGTAAGAAGATTGAAACATTAGTAACTATATACTATTAAGTATTTTTGGAAGTATTTGTTACAGCCTTGTTCAGGAACTCAAGTACGTGAGAATTTTGAAATACCAATGGGTTTTATTCACCACAAGATCTTCTTGACTAACCAGGTCGTTCGAACCCTATTAGATGTATCGGCTAAATTTTAGTTGTTATGTGACAAAAACATTTATAAACATACAACAAATAAAGATACAAAGAAGACACAGTCTTTAGAACAGGTATGAAGCCAAAAATGCTTAATAATGACTTCTTTAACAATTGGTGTATTCCAGTGTTTATAGTTTTGTAATACCCATAAGGAACATCATTATAACAATTAGGCCAATTTTCTACTTTTTTCTATAGAGCAAAATAAATAAAGAAGTAATATGAAGGAACCAAGAAAGTTCGATTGTATTCAAAATAGTTCAACTTACAATCGTACCACATTTTTTCTTTGGCGAGGGAACACTTGTTCAGATGTTAGCAACCATGTTACCAAAACAAGTAAGTTTTGAGAGACACGCGACAGTGGGAGTACGGGTAGAGAACTACAGCTTTCATCAAGTGGAAAGTATGAATACTTTGAGAACAAAGAAACTAAATATGCTAATATCAGGAATGTAAATACCACGTTAATTCTGATAACCTTTTTCTTGCCTTTCTAAAGCTTCCTAAAGGTAAGCCTCTTACTATTGCCCTACTGGGAAAGACAGGGAATGGAAAAAGCGCCACTGGAAACCAAATTGTAGGCAGAGAAGTTTTTGAAGAATCTAGCAGTGCGTCGTCAATCACACAAAAGTGCCAGTACGAACGAAGAACCGAGGAAAGAGTAATACGAGTTATTGATACACCTGGTGTGCTAGATACGTCCCTCATCGAAGAAATGAATGCATCCTCAGGTAAATGTTTTCCCCGGTGGATTACCCTCAGCAGGAGCCAAAGCCGAATACTACAGGAAGTTGCGAAGATTTTTGCAATGGCTCCAGATGGTTTTCATGCAGTCTGTCTCGTTGTTAAATATGGTCACAGATTCACGTTGGAAGATTCGCAGGCTTTAGAAATGCTGTTGGAGTTCCTTGGAGATGAGGCAGTAGATTACATGACCTTCCTTTTAACCCACGCTGATCAAGCCGGAAGGGATGCAGAAAAGGCAAAAACGTCTGTGGAAGAAGTTGTCCAAAGGTGGATCTCCGGATTACCAGAATACGTTCAATATTTTATTCAAAGGATCAACAACAGAATAGTGCTGTTTAACAACCTGCTTTCTCCAGAGAAGCACCCAGATGACCACACGAGGCAAGTCATCAGGTTTCTACAAACGGTCGACACCATGGTTGAGAGTAAACCACCTTACGTAAATATATTGACCGGCGTTTCGCGCGAAGTTCTTGAAGAACACATTAAGAAGGCCATGGATTCCATGGGATTGACAGCTAATCTCGAAAGATTGGAAAACGAGAAGAAGGTTCTTGAAAACCAACTAGAGGAGCAAATAAGAATTGGAGGGAAACAGCATAAAATAGATGCAATTCGCCAACTATTGAGAACAATTAACGCCGACCTAAAGGTGGCAAAAAGGAAAAAGAAGGAAGTGGAAGATGATCAGGTAGAGCGACAGTGTAGAACGACACTTGAAAACAAAGATGCAGGAAAAGAAGCAACTTCGAAAGTACAATCCAAATTGTCAGAGGAAACTTCAGGTGGATGTTATCCAGTTTCTGCAACTTTCGTTGACAAGTCTGGTACGAGACAAAGAATGGAAGATCTCCATGTTGGCGAAGAAGTGCAGGTCCTCGGCAAAGATGGTTCGGTCTGCTATGACACTGTATACATGGTTATCCAGCACAAGCCAGGCGTATCACGAGAGTATATCCGGATCACGACAACCCTGGGCAAGAAACTCAAGATTACTAAAGATCACCTTCTGTTTGTGAAGTATGGCGAAATTTCCACTGCAATTCCAGCAAGAGACCTGAGAGTTGGAGACAAAGTCCAAACGGTTGATAACGGGATATCATGTGAAGATTCAGTGGCGCATATTGACAAAGTGATCGAGAAAGGTGCATACGCCCCGTTTACAACGACAGGAACCATTCTGGTGGATGATGTACATACTTCTTGCTTCTTTGATGTGTTGTCTCACGGTAGCTCACAACTAGCCTTGTCTATTGTACGACAGTTGTACCGACTATCCCCTTCGACTCTGGCTTGGATCAATGGAATCGGCAAGGTAGATGGTGTTCCCGGATGGTGCAGGTTTGTTCGGAAGGTACTGCTCGCAAGCGATGTATTCAAAAGGAAGATAATCTTCTAACTGAAATTCAGTGCTCACAGGCTCGATCGAGTCAAAGTTACTTTTAAGACTTCACTGCATGCTGTTATGTCAGTGAAAAGTTACTATTTGATTGGATTGTAGGTAATCGTACTTCCGTGATGACGTGTCCATAAAAATAGTCTGAAGCTGGCTGGCCTTTTCAAAAACATTGCTATATCCAAGCAATGACATGATCAAGACCGTATTTGGATTATATTTCAGCAGAGAAGCAGAGGTGTAGATCTAGAAGGCGTATATTTCAACAGCTGGGGGTGGGTAAAAGAGTATCTTCCGAAACAAGCACCATTGTAGTGATCTACTTATTTCATCTTAGTAAATGGCCAACTGCTTTATTAAATAATATAGCTAAAGTAGTACTTTATCATGCAACAAGAGTGGAAGAACGGTATGTTCTAGTATT
>JANSTR010149742.1:0-10995 GCA_025434805.1 Antipathozoanthus remengesaui | reverse complement strand
ACGATCCTGGAGGGTTTGGTCAGACTCCAGTCGGTTACGTACAACTTGAATGGCAATGTCCGGTGGAATTGACGTAACTTATGCAGAGACGTCATAAGAAGTGTTAAATTAGCGTTAATTGCTGGAAGGTTTGTTAAGCTAATGTTAACAATAAATTGTTAATTAACAAGTGGTTAAATAAAATAAACGAGTGTTTAGCCTTCCCTAAACAGGTTTGACAATTTTTTTTCCAACAAACGGTTTAGTTTTTCATCATCATCACACCGTCTTCTATTCTGTCTTCTGGGATTATGACAGCGACTACAATTGCAAACTCGATCCAATATTACTGTTTTCTGTCAGTCAGAATAGTCACTTGATATCAGCATTGAACTGCCAACTTGCAATGAAATCTTAAGTTCAAAAACATTTTGTACGAAATGAGAAAAAAATGCTGAAACCTCGCGGGGGCAAATCACATCAAAACTTGACGCACATCCTTGCCAGTTTTCTGGCCGGCGAGAAAAACTTGACGTGAACTACACTAAGAACTACTGTCGAGAAATCAGTTTCTATTCAGTTCATGTTGTTTCTTGTATTTGAAACTGTAGATACAATACTTGCGATAATGAATACTTCTCTCGAAGAATGAAGAGGTTTGAAGCAAGAAATCGATCAGTAGCAGCCTCGCTGATTTTGATAAGAAGACGAAAACGAAAGCTACCAGTTTGTTTATAGAAGCTCGAGAAAGCCAACAGAAATTGTATTTTCTTTGTTGTGGCAGTTCTCAAGGAACTCTTGCTCCAAAACCAGACTTGTGGAAAGAGAGGGTTTCAGCATCAACTGATAGTAGACTGTAAAGTTGTGCAGTGCCGTTGCGAGAAATTACCGATATAGATAGAAACAAACCGGACAATTACAGGCAAACAAAGGTAACTTTGTCAAAGTCCCGGGGGGGGGGGGTACTCCCATATATTGACTATACGGGTATGTGCCGCTGTACAGGGTATGGTTTTCAAGCCTTTTTGTCAAGAACAGGGTATAGAAAACACGATGTTTTAGGTCAGGAACAGGGTGTCAAATTCCCGGTCAAATTTTAAAAAGTTTAGAATATTTAACAAGTAAAGCACAATGGCTGATCAATGTATAAAACATATGCTCAATAAAAATATGCTACGAAACTTGTCAAGAACAGGGTATGCTTTTCTTGCTTTGAGTCAAGAACAGGGTATCATTTTAAAGCTTTTCTTGGTCAGGAACAGGGTCAGGCTTTTGGGGTCCCAGCGGCACACCCCCACCCTAAAATTTTGGGAGTACCCCCCGGGCTTCTACTGTTCAAATGGCCATTTTATTTTTAATAGACAGTCATCTGGTCACAAATTGTTCTATACTGTATTTAAAATGAAAATGTAGGGTTGATATTAAAGGAGGGGGGAGGGGGTCAGCTCTTAACATCAGTTTGACGTTTCCCTAAACGTCTGCGGTATTTATAAATTTTTGAAAAATGTTGATGTAGCATTTAAGTTTTCTTTGTGCGGTTTTGCAGTTTTCAGATGCCCCTTACACCTCCTCATGAAATGATTTGTCCATGATTCATGAAAGTGGTACTAGCATGCCATACAATCGCAGATACAGCAATTAGGAAAAGCGATGACAAGAAGCTGAAATTCTAGAAAGTGGGGAGCAAAAATTTATTTGTGCTGTACTAGAAGTACAGTATTTCTTTCATCTAGTCTGATAATCACAACTATTATCTTAAATGTTGCAACCAAATCACTGTTAGATGTACCTATAGCCAAATGAGCAAAAAGCTTTAAATAGGTACCTTAAAGAATTAATGAGTGACACGGCTGTTTTGACAGTATTAAAATGTACGTTCAAAACATGGCACAATTTATTAATTTTGGTGATTACCCATTTGGCCAGTCTTAATGCTATTCAAGTAAAATATAACTGCTGCACAAGTTTTCAGAATCTATGTTTTCCAAGAGAAAATTTATGGTGTACTAAAAGAACAAAGGAACGGTGTGAAAGCTAGTCAATTATTATTAAAGACTAAACAGTAATGCGTTAAAAAGCTGTAACACTTCCCCTGAAATCTGTTCACGCAATAATAATTTTCTTGATTGAACGAGGCAATCTGTTTCTTGTAAGTGACAAAGTAGAGTGATTTCACAATTCCCATACATTAAAGAGAACAATGTGCGAGTGATACGATCCACAAATGAACAAAATATGAGCAGAATTCAGGACAGTCTTCAGTCCGCACCCTCGAATCTTCTGTCATTCGCTAAAGCCGGCGCTTGGTGTTTCATTTATTGGTTATTAAGTGAACATTACTTACCCGTAATTCTGTTGTGGCTGAGTGTAAGACGAGTTATATGCCTTAAGGATACTGAAAATAGAGAGAAGGCAAAACAAAATGATCAATCAACCCAGCTTTCACGACTATTTATAATTTGGTAGCCGTTGTTTTGCAAATAATTTTAACAAATACTCACATAAGTTTGGAACGTCTACTAAGTTAGTAATTCCTTTGTCGCAGAGATCTACCTCTGTGTAGCCTTGTTCTCTTGTTTCCTCGATGACCTTCTTTATAGATTTAGACATGATGCAAATTTTCCACCAAATTTGTGTAAACCCTTCCCTTCCCGTCGACTCGTCGGAATGTTTTCATGCTTTACATGGAGCCTTCAGTCAAAACCAGCGGAGCTTCGCTACAGCCTAGACTCGTTTGGATGTAAATAAACTTTCAAGATGGCGGATTCGCCGGAAATTTGGCCTGCGGAATTGCAAACGACATCTACCTTGCAACTACATACAGATGGCAATGTACAATTATAATAGACAACTGAAAATGTGAGGCAACTGTTTTGGAGAGAAATGCAAGACGCTGGTGGTGTGGAACTACTGACAAAACTCACGGACTTATTACGTGATCATGGTAAGTTCCGAGATTACGCTCTGCGTGTTGTCAAGTGATGAGCGCGAGCTGGCAAACAGAGTATCATTTTGCTAGCTAGTTAACAAACAGGGGAACTAAATCAATAACGATTACCATAGTTTTGCATTTCCTACTTTTGTTTTTCGTTTAAGCAAATAAGATTTGAAAGTGAAACAATCAAACTTGTTGGCCAGGTTCTGGGAAGATATCTCACGTGACATGCAGGCTTTTGGTCGACAAATCCTGTCACTATTTCATTTATATTTGAGAGAGACCATTGTGATTTGTTTCTGTGTTGTGTCTACAGCTATTTGTTCAAAGACCGAAATGTTGAATTTGCCCAAAACTCGAGTCCAATAAAATACGAAGAACAACTTAGAAATTGATAAACAGACTTTTTTGGGAATTGGAAATTGAAAGTCATATTGAAATCGAATTTTACTTCCTGCTAGCATCTTGAACTTTTGTAATCGCATTCATTTTCTTCTATGTTGATTTATCAGGAGTGCCAGTAGGAGAAATTATCATTTTTTAATAAATACACTTTAATCAGTTTATATATTTATAACAGATAATTAAAGATATAATATACATGGCCCAGTTCTTCAAACGTTGATTAACTCTAATCCAGGATTATTCGAAATTGGATAGAGGGTTTTGAACTGGGTTTAGTTAATGAAAGGTTTTAAATATTAAATTTATCTAATTAACATTTACGAGAAACATAATTGACTGATGTATAATTTGTAATCCAATTGACATATTTTTTGCTAAATATAAAGCCACAAGTTTGGACCTGCGCCCCTGGAGGTCATCTTGTAGTGCATACATATATGTAGAGTCAAACTTACCTTAAGAAACTTGTATACTGTGTATAAACACCTATTCAGCTATAGAATGTGTTACTGTACATCCATTCAAAAGAAACTTCAGTTGTTTAATAATTTGAGAGATAACAGCACATGCTGGTAAGTTGTGCATTATTATCTTGGCTGCATGTGTAAAGTTTCCACTCAAGAAGTTCAACATAGTCAAACTTCATGATATTTAAGCTGTATGTAGCTGTATGTTGTCAAGATTACAAACTTTTTAAATTGATAGACAAAGTATGGACTGATGCAATATGCGGTAAGTGCTGTTTGTCATTAAGCTTTAAAATAGTTTTGCAGCTAAGGAACACTTACACTGTAAAATAAATGAACAAATTTTTAATGTATATCCAGGTGATCCAATTCTACAAGGGAAGATGAAACTGTCTCTCACTGCATCATCACTGCAGTATTTACATAATTGCTTTGAATCACTGCAATCTGGTAAGTCAACAAGCAACACAGTTTATTCATGGATAATAAAATCAACCAAGGGTTGACAAGACAATTTTTTGTGCCATAAGGTTGAAAGGAAGTTGATGTTTTGAGTGTTAACCTATTGTCAGAGTACATATAAATGCTCCTTGCCAACTTCTCTCTTCCTCTACATCTCCACCCTCCCCTTCTCTTCATTCTTCTGTTACTCTTCACTTCCCCCCTTCCTCATCACTCTCCCTCCTCTTGATCCTCCCATTCCTCTTTGCCTTTCCATTCCTCTTCACTCTCTGCTTCTCTTCATCGTCGGCTCCCCTTCTTTTTCAGTCTCCTCCTAACTCTTCAGCCTCCTTTTTCCTTGATGCCCCTTCCTTTTGACTCCTATTCCTGTTCACCTCTCCCATACTCTTTACCCTCACCTTTCTCTACACCCTCCCATTCCTCTTTACCTTCTTGTTCCTCTTCATTCTTAGTTTTTCCCTTCCTCCCTACCCCCCTTGGCTTCTTACCCTCCTCTTCCTGTTCATTGTCCCCTTCCTCTTCACTCTACCTTCTTTTCAGCCTCCCCTTGTTCTTCATCCTCTGCTTCCTGACCAGCATCCCTTCCTCTTGATATTTTCCTTTTCAATAACTTCACCCTCAGTCCTCCATTTCCTCTTTTCTCAGTTCTTCCATTTCACCCTCATCTTCTGCTTCACCCTCCCCATCCTCTTCAACTTCCCTTCGTCTTCACCCTCCCTACCACTTCATCCTCTCCTTCCTCTTCATCCTCCTCTTTCACCCACCCCTTCTTCACCCTTAATTCCTTTTTATTCTCCCCTTTCTCTTCATCCTCCCTTTCCTCTTCATCCTCTTCATCCTCTCCTTCTTCCTTCATCCACCCCTTCTTCTTCACCCTCCATTCCTCTTCATCCTCCCCTTCCTCTTCATCCTCCCCTTCCTCATCATCCTCCCCTTCCTCTTCCTCTTCATCCTCCCCTTCCTCTACATCCATCCATTCTTCACCTTCCATTCCTCTTCATCCTCCCTTTTTTCATCCTTTCCTTCCTTTTCCTCTTCATCCTCTCCTTCTTTCTTCATCCACCCCTTCTTCTTTACCCTCAATTCCTGTTCATCCTCCCTTCCTCCTTCATCCACCCCTTCTTCTTCACCTTCCATTCCTCTTCATCCTCCCCTTTCTCTTCATGCTCCCCTTCCTTTTCATCCTTCTCTTCCTCCTTCATCCACCCCTTCTTCTTCACCCTCAATTCCTTTTCATCCTCCTGTTCCTCTTCATCTTCCCCTTCTTCTTCATCCTCCCCTTCCTCCTTCATCCACCCCTTCTTCTTCACCCTCCATTCCTCTTCATCCTCCCCTTTCTCTTCAGGCTCCCCTTCCTCTTCATCCACCCCTTCCTCTTCATCCTCCCCTTCCTCTTCACCCTCCCCTTCCTCTTCGCCCTCCATTTCTCTTCATCCTCCTCTTCATCATCCCCATCCTCTGCATGCTCTTCACCATCCCTTCTTGATCCTTTTTTATCTCTAAATAACCTTTCTTTTGTTCCCTTTCCTCTTCCTCTTCCCCTTCCTTTTCATGCTTGAGTTCCTCCTTCACCCTACATTCATCGTCATCTCCTCCTTCCTCTTCACCCTCCCCTTCATTTTCAAGTTCTCTTTCACCTACCATTCTCTTCAGTCTTCCTTCCTCTTGACCCTGCCTTCCTTTTCTCCCTCCTCTTTCTCTTCACCTCCCCCTTTCTTTTCACCCTCCACTTACTTTTCAATCTCCCTTCTCCCACACCTTCACCTCCTCTTCTCAGGCATCCTCTCATGTCATGAACCCTGCCCTGCAGCCTCCTCTTCACCTGTATCACAACTTTCTTATTCACTCTCCCTTTCACTCTATTCCCATATGCTCTCAGATTAGTCTGCACCAAACACTTTCTCTACATTCTCACTAGCCCATGCAACGTCCCCTTATCCTGCATCCTCTCATTTTTTGCATTCTATTCCTGTGCATGCCCCCTTTTGCTGCACCCTCCTCTTCCCTTTCATTATCCCCTTATCCTGCACACTCTCATTTCTCATTTCCTTGACCTTATTACCATGCATTCTCCCTTTAATGCACACACATTTCTTCTTCTGTACTCTGCACATCCAATACACTATCCTTTACTTTCATCTACAGTAGATACTGTATTTTCATTTAGTGTAGCACCTCCCCTGCCACCCCTGCACTTAGAGAGGAGAGGATAATGAGAGACAGTGAGAAGAATGTAGTGAAATGGAGGGCATGCAGGAGGATGCAAAAGGAAGGGCATGCAGGAGGATGGGAAGATGCAGGGGAGCATATTTGCAGGAAAAAAGACGGCTTATGTAGTGCAGGAGTCTGTTGGGGTGCGGGGCAAAAGGAAGGGGCAGGAGAGGAGAATGATCAGGGGTTTCAAAACAACTCGTCGCGCATCGCAAGCGACGTTTACTATCCTTATTTCTGACGTCTACTTTCACTTCAGATGCTCTAAATTCAGTTGCATATAAGATGATGTTGTTTTTCTCTGTGTGTATAAACCGATTCTTATGTTAATCTCTAGAAAAAAGCTTTGAGTTTGACAAAAACAGACATCAATTTTCTGCCGATCTTTTCTGTAAATGGCGAGGGATATTTGAGCATAGATATTTAATATAAAACGCTTGCAATGATTGGATATAATTATTTGCGAGAATAGAATTATCGAGTCACGTGTATCGTCGCATCTCCTGTTGCGAGGCTACGTGCGTGACATCAAAACTCACTTTGGTTTTCAGTAAAAATTTAGCTATGTTTTTGTGTTCAAGCTTTTTAATTTGAAATTAGGAGAAAAAGAAAGCAGGACAAACATGCAGCCTTCGATTCAATCATTCTTGAAGTGTCCAAAAAAGGTATATAATATAACACTAATAGACTGATGTGTTTGTATTTGAGTGTGACCCCACGGTCGATCAGAGCACTTTGAGTTTGACCTTTGTCTTATTTGTAAGCATTGACCGGAATATGCTTTTTGTTTTCTTAGCCTTCTTGACTGTGCAAAAAATCCAGAAATTTGAACTGTGGTAAAAAACTACTTTTTTCAACAAATGGCCTTCAAAATGCAGGAAATTGGTCCTTTTTGCACATTAAATTTCAAAAATTTCTGGGGGGGGGGGAGGGAGGGGCATGCCTCCAAACCTCTCCACAAAGCTCGGGCCTCCGGCTCCTCCTCCTCAAAAACTTCCAACCCCAACTTTTCAGTTTCCAACTTCTACTTTTCATCTTTTTGAAACCCCTGAATGATGTCATGGAAACACATCATTAACATCATTAATAATTAAGCCACTAAATCTAGTAATTGTACAGACAAGGAAGGTCATTGTTAACGAGTGGACAAATGAGCCACACATTAGAACAGCAAGCAAAATATTACATTACATTTGATTTTAAAATAATCTGGATTATCCACTTCCGGTTAATACCCTGCCTAGACTTTAGATCCATTCCTATAATTTGTTTAATTTGTTCTGTTTCTTCCAGGTATTGAAGAGAGTGGCTATCAGCTGTCAAGAGAACAATTTGTTACTTATGTCCCATACTTGTATGATTTCTTGCAGAAGACAAAGTCACTCAAGGTATACTTAAGTACATTCACTATGTATATTTTGTTGAATGTGTGGCTGGGGGTGTGCAGTTTATTACTCACCCACCTCCCCTGCTAATGATCAGTGCAGGTTTGGGTTTATTACTCACCCACCTCCCCTGATCAGTGCAGGTTTGGGTTTATTACTCACCCACCTCCCCTGATCAGTGCAGGTTTGGGTTTATTATTCACCCACCTCCCCTGATCAGTGTTGATGCCAACCTGGAAATGGCTGATGGCTAATTAATTTTGTGAAACAAGTGGTTCTCACTTTGGAGTGGCAATCATGCCTATTGCATTTATTTATTTATTAAATGTTGACAAGAAATTTAGTTTAATTGGTTCTTCATTTTTGACATTTGGCCCGTAATAATTATGCTGCATTTGTACCTCAGTCAACTGCAGATACTGGTTATTCAGTTGTGTTGGTTGAACAACCAAACACCTTTTTACTTACAAGATATAATATTTATATTCAAAATGCTGATAATATAACTGTCAAAAATGCACAAAACATAGCACCCCTGGAATTCCCTAGTATTTGTGCCTTTCGTGATCACAAAATTTGTACATGTAGACCCAAATGTGGTCTGCCACATTCAAATTTTTTTTGTTGAATCCCTCATTCAGAAAGCAGGACTACAGCCACAGGGCTAAACATAATACAGTTAATATAAAATGTTTGCACTCATCAATTTATCCCTAACAAATTAAATATTTAGTGTGAGTCTCACATAATTATGTATTCTAAGGAAAAATAATTGAAAGTAAATTTAAAATGATTATTATATTCTATATTGTAATTACATTATTTTACAGCTTGTTCAAGGGTTTTATTTCAAGTTTGATTTGGTGAATGTCAGCTGTTTCAGTTCCTTGCAGTATTTAGAGGTAAGAATATCTTTAGTTTGTCAAGTGTTCCATTGTAACCATGTTATATTTTGTGCACACGACATCCCACATGTACAGCATCTCAGCCTGCGCTGAGCAAGTAATTGTGGATTAACATACTGCTGCCTTCATGATCAGACATCTGTACAGGCCTGTTAAAGTCCTTTGGTGTGTCTAATTCTAAGATTATGTAAATTCACAACAATTCCAAATTAGAAACATGCAGATACTGTTTTTTGTAGTTTGTCAAAACAAATTGCTGCAAAAACTGTGACATGTAGCAAGGTTTTGTTAGTGTATAGCTGTGAGCATGCAATGCATCATTGCCTATCATTATTTGTCATTTTAATGATTTTGTGATTTTGTAATTCATAAGAAATTGCTGCTACTAACAGTAAATACAGTTTGGACTAGATTCATGCACAGAATTTTCATATATTGTGCATTTACACAACATTTATGAATCATGACAGTTGAATAGCAGTTTGGTGTGTACTGTATGTTGTGGTTCAAATTTGTCTCCTTTGCTCAAATTTTATTTTCTATTGCTTCAAACTGATCATAATAAGTTACCCTAAAACAATGAGAAATAAAATTTGGACCAAGGATAAATTTGAACTGTAACATCTAGAACCATTGAACATTCAGCTAATACTTAGCCATTGTTAGCTGGCGTCTGTTGTTACTACACATAACCCTTTGAAGATTGATAGTCCAAACTCAAACGATGTGGGTTTGAAGACTAATTAAATCTGACCTAGTGGCATTCATTAAGGATTTCTGTTATCCTTATGTCTGTAGATAAAGAAAGTACCAGTTGGTTATATCCAAGGCCTACAGACCCTTAGATCACGCTTAAAGACTTTGCGCTGCTCACGATCTGTGATATCACTTGATGTAAGTATCACATTAAAAGTTGAGTGTTCTCTTGCTGTGAAGATTTTATTAATTATATAATTAAGTAAATATAAGCATGCAGTTTGTGTTCCAGTATACTGATTAAATTATTATTAAATTATTATTACTGTTTAATATATTGTATTATTAAAGTGTATTACTAATTTGTATACATTTGAATTAGTCAAGAGCAAGTTGGGTTTGCCAGACAACTTGTTTTTCACCATGATTGTTGCCACCTTATCCATAATATTTCCTTCCAGTTCCTGTTACAACACTTAGTACTAATATTTAAACTGGTCTATAATAGATAAGAGTCAATGGTCTTGTGTCATAACAACAACAACAATAACTTTATTTCTGTGTCATTATGATTTAGTATTTCTACTAATAGGGGACACACTAAAACTCTAAAATATTTGGGATAATTACATAATTACATAAAATTACATAAAATTTAAAAACTCTAAAAAATTTGGTACACTCTAAAGGCTACAATTAGATATATATAAATAAATAAGCAAAACACAATCTAAAAATTTACAGTTGCCTGAACGAGTGGATGAGTGGATGAATAAATAGATGAATGAATGAGTGATTGAATAGTGAGTAAGTGAGTGAGTGTACAAGTGAATGAATGGATTAATGAAAGGGTGAATGAATGAATGAATGAATGAATGAATGAATGAATGAATGAACGAACGAATGAATGAAATAATGAATGATAGGATCAGTAGGATCGGTAGCTAAAAATGGTTGAACTTTTTTTTAATAAATAAACATAATGTGCAATGCGATTTATATTTGTCTCCCTCATTCAGCGATCGTAGATCTTTTTTCCTGATTGTCCTCTCAAATTGCTCTAGTGTTTTCATTTCTTTTTCTTTCTTGTCTAATTGCGTCCCCATATTTTGGGTTCTAAAAATCTCATCGAGTGTTTACCATATGTTATCGTGTTGTAGCGTGGGATAGTAAACGTTCATACTTGGTCTCTTTTTTGTTGAATAAATCAACGATGTACTTGGGGCTTAAGTTGTTATGGACTTTATACATAAGTATTGCTACGTCTTGTAGTCTCCGGTTATGTAAAGTAGTTAGTCTGGATTTCGTCAGGAGTTCCTCGTAGTCACTGTTTTTGTCCCGATAGACTGCTCGAAGTGCTCTCTCTTGTGTACTCTTTCAAGCTTGCGCTGATCTGATGCTCTTATAAAATGCCACACTGTCGAGCAGTAGGTGAGGTGGGGCATGATTGCTGCTTTGTAGAGTTGCAATTTGGCTCTCTCCGGAATAATGTTTTTTAACCTAAGTAGTACTCCCACTTGTCTACTCGTTTTGATGCACGTATTTTTGGC
>JANSTR010149731.1:0-10996 GCA_025434805.1 Antipathozoanthus remengesaui | reverse complement strand
CCCCCCCCCCCCCCCCCCCCCCCCCCCCCCCCCCCCCCCCCCCCCCCCCCCACCACTGGAGCCCCCCCCATATTCCGACGTTCAAGGGTCAATCCTTTGTAAGAGCTAAGATGACCGTCTGTTTTATGCTTTTGTTGTGGTCAGTAGAGAACAATAATCATGTTTATTACAATTAAAATCATAAATTCCTCAATCTGATTGGTTCACTGAATACTATATTTTGTTAATTTGCTTCCAAAATCTGTTATTGGACAACTGAATTTAAGAACCAGTCACAATCTTTCAGCGAACCGCATAATACTTGAAATGACAACAACATGTCACTTAGAACTGCAGCAAAGCAAACTCGATTATAAAATATTACTGATTATATGAGTTTAAATATAGCCTTCATTTTCGGAAATTGCAATGTTTGTAATAAATTGGTGATAGAACTTGGTCTCCGTCCTATTCTTTTTATAGTCGTACTCGAACTCAACCTTCATGCATGCGGCCTTCATCCAATTTTTATCAGTCATTTGATTGCGACCGAATTGGACTCCACTCCTGGTTCTATTACCATTATTCATTGGAACACACTTAGTCCAAATACCGTTACTGACAGAGAGTGAGTATAATAAGCACTTACAGTTTTCTAATGTATGGCCTTCTTCCAGTACTGATCATTTAATACTAGGAGAGATTTATGATAATGACGAAACCCCCAGGGGGGGATGGGATACTACCCAAAATTAGCTATACGGGTATTGGTATGGGTATGGTTTTCGGGCAGATTTGGTCTGATATAGGATATGAATTTGCGCTGTTTAGTCTCAAAAAGAGTATCGTTTTGTGAAAATTTAGCTGTCGTAAAAAGTTCTCTCTTTTATAGGGAACCGATTTTGCTATTTTGTCTGACTCCGACATAGGTATAGAAAATTACTGCTTTTGGTCTAGAACAGGGTCAATTTGGGCTGCACATGTACACCCCTTCTCAGAATTTGGGTTTGAATACCTCCTGGGAAAAACCGGGGCATTATAGAGTGCAGGTGACCTATGCATGGCCGGGTATTCGACGCCAAGTTGTGCCCGACCCCTAGGCAATTGACAGCAGAAGAAAAATGCAGAACGCACGTCGTTTCATCCGGTTCTTGTTTCCCATAACGCCGGGAATAACGTCAGCAACCGTATCGACAACTGAACAAAACAACATAAGTCAGTTTAAGATGTAATAATAATTTCTGATTCCTTTCTACAAAGGATCTTCAAACATCACAACGGCTTTTTAAAAATAAATAGTCAAGTGTGTAAAAAAAGACCCCGCTGGCAGGGTGTAGTCCTGGTTGCTTAGTTATGTTGGCACATGCTTTGCAATTTACTTTGCACTGAAAAGTTGTTTAAATTTATTTCTGCTTCAGTTCGCGATTCCACTTCCATCTGCAGTGGTTTTGCCGTTTTGTTCTGTTTTGCTTTATACAGTTGTATAAAGCTGAAAAGGTTTTGTTTATTATTAAAAAGAGAAGAAATTGTCCAATTCATCGTGGCATGCAAGACTGAGGGGCTGGGCATTTGACAGCTATAACTGTAACGGGCGGCCGGGCATTTGACAAATGAATTTGCTTAGGGGGCCGGGCATTAGACCAATTTTTTTGAAAAAATCAAATGCCCAGAGTTTTGCCCCCGGGGGGAATACTGCTTTTGGAATTGACTCAAACATTAAGCTTTGCTCGTTTCGACGCCAAAAGAAAAACTCCTCAGAAAGTGAAAAACATGCGTGCACGATAACAACCACACAAACAGACACTAGTTTTGGACTCAGCTGTTTTTTTCTCTCTATATATATTTATTATCAACTTTGCAGTATGAAACTGAATGTTGATTAACATTGGCATAAAATACTTACATAATTGAATAAAAATTTCCAAGTTACAAATTACAAAAGTCAAAAGAGAAAAACTGCTAACTATATAGATAATAAAGACAATACTATACTAATGATGGAATTATTAAAATGCTTAATGGCCGATCGCGAGGAACTGTTGCCGTTCTGAAGGTATAAGCTATACTTAGGTTGGGACAGATTTACGAAGACTGTATGTAGTCTTTGTATTGGGGGAAAAGGCAATTACATTTACGAGATGATGTGGACAGAAGAACAAGCTATTACATAGAATAGATCTGCGCTCAGACAGAGTAGGTATAAAGTAAGCTTTATCTCTTGCGGTTTTGTAGTCGATGTCATGAAAATGATATTTAGTGCTCTCCGTTGAACTGACTCAATTTGGTCAGAGAGGTATTTCGGAAGAATTATGACACACCTCACAAACAAGCGTATTCCAGTATGAGCTTATATACAGGTCCGATAATCAGATACTAGTGTAACAACAGGGATGACACTTCTCTTTAAAAAAAATGGAGGGGATACAGGCGTTTAGCGGCTATTTTTACAGACGTAGTCAGAGTTAACGTTGTTTGGCCAAAATGGCTTGTCGCGCGATCAGTGTCCTGCCGTCTCACCGCGCCAACAGGTCGCCTCTCTAGCTCTAGAGATCTCCCTCGGCATCACACACGCGCGCTCACCGACATGCTCACACGCTTGCACGCATGCACGTTCAATCGCTGACACACGTCGCGGACAAATAACTGAACCAAATTTTTACCACTGAGTTTTGTTTAAATAATTTTCCAGAGTTAATAAATAAATGGTTGCCTGAGTGGAAATTCATAACGAACTAATCGACGTTCCCTTGCCAACGGTTTTATGTAGTCTGCAAAATAAACTAGGGAAAGTGTCAAATAACAAATGTTGCAGCTGTCAAGTTCTGAATTTAACGATTTTTCAATTAAATGAATCTATCACGATTAGAATAAATAATTTATCCTGCCATGCCGAACAAGTGCGTTTTAAAAAACTTTGTCGACTCAATTTTAGCTATAAAATACAACAGAATTCAATTTAAAGCCAATACAGTTTTAGTTGTCACTACCTGATTCTGATAACTGTAGAAAATCCTATTGAATTCAAAATGTTTGATCTTGCCTCAAAGATACTGTATGGTTTTTGCTGGAAATCTCTCTCTATATATACTCAGTTATATTAGTGATGCAAGGAAACCTTCAAAACCCTGACAACTGCTATTCAGCTTAATAAAAATAAATGAATAATTAATGACTATATTGTGCAACTTCAATGCACCTGCCAGTGTTTGCGTCAAATTCAAGTCCACTTCGGAAAAGCCATCTTCGGCGAGGAACTTGACATCTGTAATACAAATGCAAGAGTCAAACGTAGCTTTTATATATTTTATACGTTAACTATGGAATGAGGATGGTCGTATATTAATCTTCTTCGTACGTGAAATCTGAGGCTATCCACCGCTCAGAGATATGTTGAAAAAATCATATTTATGTCTGGATGCAAATACGGCTCGATATTATCTTGTGAAGGTAACAAAATTTTTAATCTGATACAGCTTGAAAAATTCGATCGAGGTTTTGGTAGGTTTGCTGTTAGTATTATTGTTACAATAGTTTTTTTGCCTCGTATTTCAGGTTGCATGGATTCTTCTTGGATGCACTTTGTCAGCCGGTATGACTTGTTCTTTTCTAATATTTTCAAAATTCGAATATAGCTTGTTAGAAGTCAACTGCATATATATCTTAACCGTGGACGGTGACTGTGAGACGAAAGCTCATCTACTCTGTGTGTTTTATGATAACCTACAGTTGCATGGGGTCTATATCCTTAACTCGCACTAACACAAGCGAAATCACCAATTTGTAAATTTTTTTTACGAAGGGCTTAAATAAGAAAACTAATTCGCTCCGTTTGTTTATTTAGGACTGTAACCACAGGCGGTTAGCACAAACCTTCTCATTTCCTTAATATTGTACATGAAGAATATGAATGAACTCTATGGTATCATCTCTGTTGGACATAAAATAGTCTTTTCAACATAAAAGTCACGATCTTTGTTCTCCGAGTCAGTTTCATAACAATTCGAGCGGAAATACTCACCACAAGGTATTGCAGAGAAGTTTGTTTATTGAGTCACTCCGAGCGCTCTGTCCTGCTCTTAACTCTAAAGTTTCCTGGCACTGCCACAGTAGTATCATCTAATACAATATAAGAGTAAAATGCGCGCATGCAAGAACTCCTCAAAAAAAGTAGGGTAATGATTTACTTCGTGTCTTTTTCGTTCTGTTTTTTTATGTCTAGAAGGGCGGGCTGTTGAAACAACACATTTACAAGAAGAAGACGTCGAGAAAAGACAACAACTCGTCTCTTGCTTAAATTACTAAATCGAAAACCGAGGCTGCGTCTGCATGAGTTTGAATTCTTGAATTTAGTGTCAAGGCCAAGGCAGTTTAAATCGTGGGCGACAAATTCGATCTTCAGACTTTTTAAGTGTCACTGTAAGTTGTCAAGGTTTATTGAACCATATTTTTAAATGCAAAATGATGGTTTGGAAAATGAACAAAGTTATCTATAAATGACTGAGCAGTCAACTTAATCACGGAAAATACGCCATTACAATCGTTCTCCGAAGTTTAATCTGAACTAACCCTTGGTGGATGAACAGTATCAAGAAGATGATTGTTGCATTTCTGTGTTTACAGAAGGCCGACTCTAACATGCAATTCTGCTTTTTTGAGGTGGGGAGTGTTTATAACTGTTTCTTAGATGTTCCCGTAATACCTTAAAGCAAGCAGATTTATATTAAGTATCCAATTTTACCTCTTTTGGGAAGGAAAGGAAGTATAATATATATTTCGATAACTCCTTAATCATCAAAACAATAGCAGATAGAACTCGAAAGGCACATTTTTCAAACGATTCCCGTCACTTTCGACTCCTGCAAAGCTGCATGCAAAAAGGATTTTAGATGGAGTGTTTTATTAATTGCCAACTTGTCCTAAGCCACATCAGCTAGTAAACAAAAATAGAAAGAGATTTTAAGTTTTTTTCGGGTATTTTCTGCGAACGGTAAATGGTAAACTTCCTTGTCTGCTTGAATATACTTATTTTTTCGTTCTTCAACCCGCCAGAACCCACAAGAAAAATGATAATTCTTTAAAATGAGAATTACCTGGCTCTCAAGAAAATAGCTCAGTGTGTGCTCTTTTGAGATAGAAACTCAATGACCACAAATTAAACGATCTGAAAAGGAGCTTGCTCGAGGCATCAGCGACTGGAGCTAAACGAATTCGGGTGAAGTATACTGTAATAAATCATCTTGGTTGCTCGAAGACTACTCTTACCCTATCCATTTTGGATTACTCTCTGGGCTTTTCTGTTTTCGCTTTATTTGGCATTGCCTATAAACTAGTTAGTATTCGTTGCTGGCCGGTTAACATATGTCTACATCTTTTATCGCTTCAACTTCGACCTAAGTTGATTAGTGGCCATTAGTCTTCGACAAACACCAGAAGGAAAGGCTGAGAATTTGTCACTCATGTTTTACCTTCATGATATAATTCTAACAGTTAAATCATTACCCGACCAGCTGAAATGTCAGTTTATTAACGAAATAACAGTTATATTTCATGTTGATTAATTTTTGTCCACTGGCACTGCTTTAAAGTATTTTTATTTTAAAAACAGCCGCGTGTTCTGTGCGTACGGTAATTTCACTTTATGTAGTCCGGTACCTGAGGAACGCCTGTCGAGGTCGGTCAAAGCCTGTCTTATTTATCAATTTTATGAAAGAAGTGAATGCACAAATGACATTTCCTGTCGCTTCTTGTATGTTCTAATATAATATTATTTAAATTAAATCACCCTAATCAAGCAAAACCGCTGCAAGACAAAATATATTCGTTGACGGTTCTCAGTGACTTCTAATTTTAAAAACAAAAACTCTTTTCACTTTTTCGATCTCAAAAATAACTTACTTTTTTACTCTTTTGAACAATTGTTCGAACTAGCAGATATAGATGATATGGCGGCTTTTATACAGCCTTGCTGAGTTGTATCATTTCTCATGCAATGTGACCTGGGAAGCTGCCGGAAATATTTTGTGCATAAAGAGGCTTTATTAGAGTACCAAATATTATTTTACGGAGATATGTAATTTCAACACCCAAAGATAAAACTCGTGGCCATGCAATTTTCTAATGCCCCTACGAAGGACTAACGCTCGAAAAACGTCAGTTTCTTCCAACCTTACGGCGTGGAAAATTGTTTTGTCAACCCTTGGCTGAGTTTATTTTACATTTTACCTACCGTACCGGTTAATGTAGTCTGTAGTTTTTCTTGAAAACTATTTACTAAAACCATGCAATTTTCTGTTCATAATTATAGATAACTATATATACAAAAAATATCAGGAAAGAGGTAGAAAGATAAATTATGCTGAAAATGTTGGAAATAGGCAGAATTCGTATGGATCAGAAACCGACTAATTCGGGTTCAGTTAGAAATTAAATAGACAACAGTAGTTTGAATTGAAATACTTTATAAATATTTTAAATTATTGCCGTCATTAAAAAGGTATTTATGTGAAAAACCTCACTTTCTCAAAAACTTGTTATAAAACTGACTGTAACTGGTCACTAATAAAAAGTTATCTTCACAAGGGAAGTATGAAAGGTGCATATGCATTCGAATGTATATATATATGACATTAATTCTAGAAATAGAGAAATCCTCATATTATATATATGGAACAAAATATTATACTAAGTATTGTCTAACTCTTGTAAATCGGGAAAGGTCATAGATATAATGAAATACAGACTACGAATGATGATAGCTTAAAATGTATTCTATTCGAAAAGATGATGGCCGAATGAAATGTGAGAAATGGCGCACGGTTCGAAGGACATAACTTAATCAAATTTTCCGCCATTATTTGTCTTTTGTGGTTGCAATTTGTTTCTCGTCCAGTATTTTATTTTGATTGACGAAATTCGACGTTAGCACAAACAAATATTATCACAATGCATGTTATTTCTCAGCATCTTAAACCTATTCACCATTAAAGTTCTCTTTTTCATAGTTCTGAAGAGCCGGATAATTCTAAAAGATATCTGCTTTAAGTTTTAATATGAATTGAGCAAGCACGTCTCACTTTATTTAAACAAGAATTTTGAGCTGCTTCTTTGACCAAACAAAATGTTCAAAACTAATTACTAAAATAAAGAAAGAATGTAAGGAGAACAACTGAGTATATAAGTAACCGTTGTTGATGCTTTTGACCGATTAGTCAAATGAAAATATCAGTCGAATTTGTTATCCATGCAAGAGATTAGAACTTTCTTTTCCCAAGTGTCGTATCGTTTGTCCTGGCCTGCAGTAACATACATTACTCGAAATAAGCTAGAGAAAGTTGATCAGAATTTTAACTGTTAATGTTGTTGCTTGTGGTGAATTTGAGAATAGAAAATGTCTTAAGAACATCAGTACTGTAGTTTCGTTTGTGAAAGTCACAGTAAACACAAGAACTGAACTTGACACACTGGGATAGTATTCAAGACGAATATACATGCATGATATCTAATATCATGTTAGTGTTAGCTTCAAAATATCATGCAGTTTTTTTTATGTTTTGAGTTAAGATTGGGTGGTCCTGAAACCAAGGCCGAATTGGGAAAACTAAAGTATGCTTTTTAATTGAGATGCAGCTCTCAAATCAGTGTGTGATTTTTCAATATATCTGTGCGTGGTGATCTTAAATCAGTGTTCTCAATCATAACTTTAGTCATATATGTACATATTTCATTTTTATTTGCCATTATTTAGATTGCGGCTGAAATTATGCCCACACACGAAATCGTTTGATACATTATTTTGAAATGTTCTTGTAAGTTAAGAGGAAAGTTTTATCTATTTGTGAATTTCTAGTTTTACACTGAATTACGAGGTCCTATGGTTGTATTCGATCTTTAAAAGCGGGATATGTTAGAGAAAAACTAGGCACTGACACGACGAGAGCTTCTGGAACAATGTCAGTTATAAGTCCTAATTGCAACATTTCATAAAACTTAAAGAAGTCAAGCTTAACCGCTAATATTAATTACATATTTTCTTAATGAGACGGCGATTTCAGACATAGTTTTCCAATCAGCTTCTAGAAAATAAATTACTTATATGGGCTTAGTGAGAACACTATTTTACTGAAATATAAATTCTCTGAAAATTATAATTGAAACAATAATATAATTGTCTGTTTCTTATTGTCTTGATTCCGTGCCGAACGTGGTCTTGAAGAAAATCAGAAGAATCTAAATCTCGTAGGAAATGAACGAGTGCTAAAAACTAAGAAGAGATTTAAATCGATAAGCTGCATGTGTACACATAAACACGCCGACGTTTGGTGCTAAGCCAGTTTGCTTTTGCTAAGAATGAAAGGAAATCGATTGTATAAAGTAAATTTTCATTTTACTGGCTTGATATTTGCTCATAGCACACTAAAAATGTATGAAAATAATCCGAGAAAGCTTTGAATGCTTGGTCCATCATGATACCACATTGTGTTCGAACCGATCATGCCTTGCGGGCACAGAGTTAGAACATATGGCAAGGACTGAATTTCAACAAATACTCTGACAAAACGCTTCCAGCTGATATGTGATAAATGCCGACAGAATCCTAGAGTTGATAATAATTTTGAATTAAAGGAATGGAAACGTGATTGAACATGTTCTGATCAAAATGTGAAATATATTGCATGGATAAACCACAATTTGTATGAACATTGGTTTGGAATGGAATTAATGATAAAGGCCCCTCCCCCCCTCCCTTTCCCCTATCTGCACCTACCTATACCTATTTGTATAAATTATTCTGAATATTAAGGTTGGTTGATATTCAAAAAGCGTGATAGGCCAAGGCACTGCTAGGACCGAAGGAGAAGCTGGAGGGGGAGGGGGGTCGGGAGGGGGATGTCGTCAAATTCAATTCCTAAAGATATCAAATTGGAAATGGTCGAACCTTAATTTAACCCCTAAAAGATACCATTCACAGATATTTTTTACTCCACAGCGAGGTTGTTTGTAGCGTTTGCAGGGCGTTCTTATCCATACCGAAATGAAGGATGTTATGACATCTGCGCATTTTCCCCCAAAAAAGCTTCAAAAGATATGACGAGCATCCCCATTTTCAGTATTATGTCCTCTTTGCTTCGCCTTTTTCATCGGTCAACTACTCTTGAAATAGCTGTGTTGTATTAGAGGCTACGTTTCAATTCAGTAACCTGTTATCTTCCCGCTCTCCAGTCACTTTGTAGCTTTTAATTTGAATATTGTTTGTTACAAATCACAGTTGTTTGCCAGATAAAGAAATTCTAGTATTGTATATCTTAAACTTAGCCATGTCCTTCGTGTAACACGTTGGCTCAATCTATGTGCCGCGGCGGACTGGATGCTACTTTTTTATCCGACAGGAAGACTTTCTCTTCCTCCATTTAAAAAAAAACAAAGCTTAGCGACCAGGCAATTGAGTGGGACCAAGGACGATGACTGGAGACGAGGCTATCTTAAACTGTAGTGTAATCTCTTTTCATATTTCATGAACTTTTAAGACACTTTATGAGCTCCAGTTACTATGGGCTATGAATGGACAAATTTGTTATGCAGTCAAAAGCGGCGGGAGTTTAATAGTAAGCACAATGTCAAATTGTAGATTACTGAAGTGCTTCTTCATTAGCTGTGAGATTTACTTATTTAACTGATCGTGGTCGTTATGAATGCAAAATAAAACCAATCATTTACAACACAGTAGCAAAGCGGAGGCAGTAGAGTCTCAAGATAGTAACGGCGGTAATTAATATGTGTTTCCATAGTGAACACTTGTGTATGCGGTACGAAATAAGGCGTGTCACATCTGCGGTACCATCCGAGCGAGCGAGGTTATCGCAGTTGGTAAATCTCTGACTGGCAACCAGAAAGTCCCGGGTTTAATGACAGGCCTGGTCAAGACTTGAACTTTATTTGATCTTCTAGATCTTTTGCCGCACCGTCCTTGGAAAAGGACGTTAAACCGTTGGTCTATAGCTGGCCTCTCGACGTTCTATCGAGGGACACAAAAGAACTTACGCACTTGTCGAAAAGCAGGGTAATCCTAGTCTTGTGAATGGTCTGTTAACTTGAGGGTACGACTTAATGCATGAGACAGAAAGAACTGTGAACCGTTACAGTGGTTTGAAGCATATATTTATTGTGAGAGTAGTGCTGAAAAGCCGCGTGAGGAGCTATTGATATTAATTAATAAAACAGTATCGCGCGTGTTTCTGGACAATACAAAACTCTATACTGCAAGAACAAACTTTTTTCGTTCCAACTTACGTCATAGTGTTTTATATTAATGTCTAGAAACGCACACGATGGTGTTTTATTTCCTTTTAGAAAATAACCATAAAGGAAAAAGTGGATTTATCCATTTTAGGAGCTATGTGAGGTCATTCTGTGATTTATGTTCAGTTATATAAAATAGATTTGCAGCCAACCATATCGCGCGTTATTTTAGGATTATCTTCTAAATATGTAAATATGTAGCAATGTATAACTACAATATCGGTCACTCGAAAAGAGCATGCTTACATTCTCTGGTTCTTTGCTGCAGTACCGACCACAGAAACAGCACTGACTATCGATACCTCGAGCAATCCACCGACAATCTCGGGAATCAATGTCAATGAAACTCAAGGGTATATACAACATGGGAACTTTAAAGGACCAAATGGAAACACTTGGAACTACTCCACTGCAGTGTTTGACGTCGGGGAAAAGCTAAAAACAATACTCGAGACCCAAAACACAAAAATAAAGATTAGTGGAACGAATGCTCTTAAACTGAACTTCACGGGCAATGTCGTCATAGCAACAACCTTGGACGTGAGTGGCACGAGCGCTATTGGCACGGAATATAAAGACGGCATGTTTAGACTGGGAGGATTTGTCCGTAGAAACGGCTCCTGTTGTACGCTGGGTAAGACATGTTACCACTACCACTACCACTACCACTACCACTACCACTACCACTACCACTACCACTACCACTACCACTACCACTACC
>JANSTR010149720.1:0-10997 GCA_025434805.1 Antipathozoanthus remengesaui | reverse complement strand
TCACAGCCATATGTTAGGATTGGTTGGATAGCAGTATCAAAAATCTTTTGAGCAGAGGATAACGAAAGCCGGCTGAAATTAATTTGTTTGCGAATTTAAAAATATAATTTAGGATATAGTAGTAGTAGTAGCAGTAGTAGTAGTGGTAGTAGTAGTAGTTATAGTAGTAGTAGTAGTAGCAGTAGCAGCAGCAGTAGTAATAGTAGTAGTAGTAGTAGTAGTAGTAGTAGTAGTAGTAGTAGTAGTTGTAGTAGTAGTAGTAGTAGTACTAATAGTAGTAGTAGTAGCAGTAGCAGCAGCAGTAGTAATAGTAGTAGTAGTAGTAGTTGTAGTTGTAGTAGTAGTTGTTGTAGTAGTAGTAGTACTAATAGTAGTAGTAGTAGCAGTAGCAGCAGCAGTAGTAATAGTAGTAGTAGCAGTTGTAGTTGTAGTTGTAGTAGTAGTAGTAGTAGTAATAGTAGTTGTAGTAGTAGTAGTAATAGTAGTAGTACTAGTAGTAGTAGTAGTAGTAGTAGTAGTAGTAGTAGTAGTAGTAGTAATAGTAGTAGTAGTAGTAGTAATAGTAATAGTAGTAGTAGATGTAGTAGTAGAAGTAGACTAGTAGTAGTAGTGATAGTAGTACTGCATTTCGGATAAGGAGATGAGTCCACGCGTGTTTAATATGCATGCACAACACGTTATCACCAGCCGGCATCTCGACGGAACATCTATATCAAACCAAATGTATATTAACTATCCAGTAAATTTATCTTTCTTTGGCGGTATATGATTGTTTTAGATATCTGCTTGAATTTATTTTAAAGCAAGCACTGGATATGGGACGCTAAACTAATCCGGATTTAAAAAGTTCCGTTTTCTACTATTGTGGTCTTGTAATTGAATAAATTGAAAGATATGCTTGGTGTCTTGTCTTCCGCTAAACTACAAGTACTGCTTTCATCTAATCTATGTTACAAATCGAAGACATGTCTACTAGACGCAGCGACCACAAGGTATATTTCCGTTGTTTTCGTGCTGTTGTGCAATGTATGTGTTTGGATTACAGCTAGACATAACACATCTGAAGTCGCCCTTGCGGTGCCGGGATATCTTCCGCGCTGGTGTACCACAACACGGGGTCCCATTATAGAACACAGCTAGACACCAACTGCCAAATGTGTGTATTTTTTTAAAAATCACGCTATCAGCAGAATTGCCTTTGTGTATTTGCGTTTGTAGCTGTGTTTTAAATAAACCAACATTGAAACTAGTATTTTGATTCATGCAACTTTTGAAGTAGAACTATATTTCTGAAATATCTTAACTTCTGAAGCTGACCAGTTGACATCATATCAATCGGTATGATCTTCTGATCCGTTTCGTTTCGTACTCTTGAGCAGTTGAGGAGTGTAAAGTGTTAGCGTCACTTCATAGTTGACGAAAATGCATGATATATCACGGCTTATATGAAGTTATTGACCGTTCGGTTTTCGCCTCTTGCATATTAAGAGCAATAAAATGCTAACGGTGTTTCGTTTTAAGTGTCAGTACCGAGTAGTGGGAGTACTTGTACGTTCCGTATAACTCGGTGTCATGGTCTCAGCTCCACGGTCCGGGATTTGCTCCGCCAGCTGCAGTTTACCAACCGAGCTAGGTGAAATACATGAACTTACACTGCATTTTACATTGGCGCCTATATATAAAAACTTTTGCATCGGAAGACCATGGGAAAAAATTGTGTATTAGGGTGGTTGGAGGGGGGTTGGGGCAGCAAAGTTGTTAGGGCGAGGGCGCGCACACTCTTGAGTTTTGTATTTTCTAACACTTTAATTGCTTGGGGCGGGGTCCTACGGCCCTGATATTCTTTAAACGATGTCGATGTGAATACAGCCTTTTCGTTTGACGTCAACTGAACAACCAAATTCGAAAAATGACATCATGGGCCATTGCAGTAGTCGGCAGAAAGCAATTATACGATCAACTGGATTTGACCAGAGTGATATTGTGTATGTTCTCTATTACAGACTCTATATTGAAATACAAAAATGTCTGTTTTTGATTTAGAATTAGACTAGCGTTTGGTCAGTTTGGACAGCACAATCGTGCAAACTGCTCAGCAATAGATTCACTTGCATATCATATGAAGAAGAATACTGATATATAATATTGAATTCTGGAGTCAGAAGGATAAATAACGACAAACCTTCATTTCAAATGAAATTAAATACTTATTTAATGCAGTCAAAATACAAGAGAATGGAATGTTAAATTTAGACAAAGAGCTCTTGTACATTAATTTAGTACATGTAATTGGGTCCGGCGAGTCGCTGCGAAGGCAATGGTTTGGGCGACGGGGCGCTTCCAGGTCTTATAGTCATAACCTATACTGATTGAGAAGCACGAAAACGGCCGGAACAATTATGTTATCCAGTTAGATAATTGTGGCCATTATTCGTGTCCATCTGATATACAGTAAATAAAAGTAAATAAAACACGAGCATCCTTATTTGGCAATTGGTGTTGTAGCTTTTTCCTACTGAAATAATTTGTTGGAACCTTACTTTACTCTCTGCTAAATATCAAATGATATCAGTGAGATTATGTAAATTTCTACCCATAACGTCTGTTTGGCGTTCTTAATGTTTTCAGATATCTTTTTATGACCGGATAAGAGTTTGGAGATCAAGATAATGTGGGGTTTTATCGGCTGACACACTGTCCGATTCCAGTGCAGTGCCGTTCGTTTAAGACAATCAACCCTTGTTCAAACTGGCGTGGCCAATTGGTTGACTTTGCTTACATTTCTACACTCCACTGAATTATTAGGAAAGGTTTCTTGTCCAATTCTTCAATTAATGATGTAATACAGCGTATTTTGTAATCCTGGCCTGAGTTATAAATATTTTTGATAAGAACAGCGAACAAACGTCGTTGATAAAGAGAATGGTGCTGCCGTCATATTTGTTGAACCAGATTCACTGCCATGCCACGTCCCAGACTTAAACAGGATATTTAAAAATAGGCAGAGAAAACTTCATGCCTCATGCGGCTACACAAACCCAGAATGTGATGTTATGTAGTTCTACGTTTCCTTTTGAGATTGTAAAATTGTCATTTTTAGCTTACAAACAAGAGTGGTTTACCTTGGCCCTAATAGAACATAAATCGACGGAAATGAATGTGCTAAATGCATAATTACTTTTCAACATGTTTCACACTTTCAGACTTCGCGTGTTTCCCTTGAGCTATTTTCACGATTTATATACTGGAATCTAAGCGTCTTTTGAACTGACTTTTTGGATAAAATATTTTTTTTGTAAATATTTTACGAATAAACTTTCTGCAATCTTTTCAGCCACAGAAGCTGTGCACTTCGCAGACTCGGAACCCAACCCAGCTAGCTATAGTTTTCTTGTCCGGTCAATATCAGACATATATCATATGGTCGAGCGTGTATGAAAATATAATTATTAAGATCTGGACTGCAAACATAAAGAGAAACAGATGTAATATTTAGTTGCAGGTTTATGCTCCCTTTGAAAACCATATTTAGTTCAACATCACCACCCGGAAAATTCCTAAAGCAAGAACTCCTAATTTGCAAATTGCACGGACAGAGTTTGTTTTTTAAACAGCTCGAATGTTCACTTCAAGTGAATATCCAGATTATGGAAGGCAAAAATCACGTTTGGTTTGATAGTGCGGCCGGTGCGTAATATCTTATAACCACAATTTTGTGCAGCATTTTCAAATCTTTAATGGAGTCATGCTGTACTATGCATAAAGTAAGATCGAAGATAAACACAGAAATTTATGTAAAAAAATCTGAGACTGAATACTAATGGCTCTCGCAACATCGGCACATCGATCACGGATCAGTTTTGATTCACAAATTTACTGATGTGTTCATTTCTTGCAAATCTTAACCAACATAAAAAACTGAACTTTATTCTTTTGTCTGTACCATATACAAGTGAAATTGAAACAGATCAAAATCATCGGCCAGGTTGCTTCAAGTAACTGGGATTTTCGTGGCCAAATGAAAAATCGACTTGTAAGTGATCCGCTTTTATTAAAGAAATCAGCGATTGCAGCGATTGATTGTTTTGATTCCAGTATGCTCTGAAATCTGGAATCTGAGCCAGAAATTAGAAACTGGTTGCCAACAAATTTCTCTTCTTTTCATATTGTACCACTAAAAACCGCAGCTCAATATCCTGCGTTCTGCCCTCACAGCAATTATTCGGGTTTAAGGTTGTCGCTCTGAACTGGTGTCATCTGCGAGCAATTCCTGCAGTTTACAACCTGTCCGTTTTCCTTAGAAGATAAACCCAGAAAAAGCAATTAAGAAGAATCAATAACAGGCGGAAGTCAACAAAGAGCTGATTACGCAAATGCGTTTGTTTCTCATCCAAAAAGTAGAGGATTTTAGGCATCATGACGGAGCACTCGTTCCGGTTGTATATCGGATTATATAGGTCATCTTCACTGAAGACACGCGGAGCTAATTGTCGTTCGAAAATTGGAACATGTGTAAAGAGGTGTCAAACGAGTGAGTGACATCTCAGACACTTCATAACTATGAATAATTATCACAAATCAAGGCCCTTTGTTCTTCCTAATGTTCGAACAAGTTTTGTTTCCGGTGAAGATAAGCATAAGATAGCACTCACTTATATCAAGCGGATGCTTTCCCACTTGACATTTGCAATGAACGGGGTTTTCCCGTTTGTTGTTTATCTGTTACAAAATCCAAGTTTTTAACTCGGCGCTGGAAGGCGCTCTCTCAATCTGACATCAACCAACCTTCGATCTATACGCAACATGAGTACTCTGCTGTTGTTGCGCATCAAATTTTCTTGCTTTTCAAATAGCCGAATAGCACACAACCACGTGCAAACTCGCACACACAACTCAATCCAGTTTAGAAACAAGGTTGAGAGCAGAGGTGTCATGAACAACCAATTGAATTACGTAGACGTATATATAACTTTCATCCTGGACAATTTTGATCTAATCAGGCACCGAAATACTTTGAACGTTTGGAAATGTAAACTTTGCCAAGAACTTGATCTACTAGGCCTGTCAAAATGACAGTTGTTGACAAGCGAGGGTATGAAGCGAACACATTCTGCAAGAACTGGCTTATCTCTTTCAGCGATAGCAACAATGTGCTCATTGGGCTTTACAATTTCTTTGGCGAAATACGCTCATCTAAATTTGGTGGTAAATGTTGTTCCTCTTGAAGCTGATACTACAAAAATAACACAATTGCAAGTTAAACTGAATCTTTATTTATATTCCCCGAACTTTGTACACAAACCAATAATCTGCTATTGCAGACAAAAATATGCTTTTTTTACGATTTACACACTTTTAATTGACTGAAGCGCAACACTAAGCACAAGCTAAACCGATATCTCGCCGACAGATTTTTTTCAACAGCCCTCAATTTATGTACCAAAATGTACACTGAAATTCGGACCAAAAATATCCAGAATAAACACATCCCACCGGGATGATCTCATTTCGAAACTTCTTATTACATTTCGAATTGCATCTATCATATCTAAATCCAAATGCACTTATTAGGAAAATAATTTAACAACGGCTATAATAACTGTATTGTACACGGCATCGAATCTTTTTACAAATGTATCAAGCTTCGCCGGTAAAACAATGTGAGTGTTCTCTTGCATAAAACCAGCGTAATAAACTAATATAAACCAACGTATTTTTTTAACTAACAGTGACACAATAATGAGCCTCGATTGGCAACTTGAAACTTGTCTTCTGTGTTCTGAATATACCAAGAATATCAAATATACAGTACATTAAAATCAATAGATTTTGTCCCGCTTGTAAATTTATCCAATTTAGTTCAAGCTTCCATTACGGCTTCCAGAAGGCTTATTTCCGTTCCATCCAAATACTGATCGAATTCGTTACGATCAAAATCTTCCAAATGGTACAGTTCTGTGAGTTGTGCGAACGAAACGGGTTGTGGAGTGTCCTGTTCACTTGATGCTGGTTGCATACATGCAATCTGACTTTGAACAGTTTGTCTTTGAGCAAATGGAGCGTGTTGTGGTTGATTCGGTATTTGTGCTTGAATGTTTCTGTTTGCCATCTGTACGTACTGCGAACTTGAGGCACTTTCCATATTTGCAACGGTGTTGCTCGCTGCAGCACAGGAGAAATTGGAGTTCAGATCGTCGCCGCGTAGCTTCGGCAACGCATTCATCAAAATGTTTTGGAGTTCCTCTGGTGTCGCCGGAAAGCTAAAAACATTCTGCAGATCCAAAACGTTTGGACTTGGTTCAGGAGTTGGCAAATTCACTTCAGGTGCGGGTTGTACGACTGGAAAAAACGCAGTTTGGTTTATAAGATGGACTTGCTCTGGTGATGAGTTAGGAAGCGGACTTGGGACCGGGCTCATAGTTGGCATCGGAGAAAAGCGAGAAGCGTCGGTCGCGTTCCCGAACGCGACTGCCGTTTCTTTCGTTTCAGGTTGAGAAACAGTTCCCTGAAGCAATGAATTGCTGGAACTTGTTGACGATACTCGCTTGCACACTCTCTTCGGGTGTTTTCTGCGACGAGGTCGGTATTTGTAGTCCGGATAATCCTGCATATGTTGAATTCGAAGTCTTTCTGCCTCCTCAATGTAGGGCCGTTTCTGGGTCACTGTCAGCGCACGCCAAGATTGGCCCAAAATTTTACTCAGCTCAGCGTTATGTAGCTCGGGATTTGCGTCCGCGAGTCTCCTTCTTTCTACTTGTGCCCACACCATGAAAGCATTCATTGGTCGCTTAATTCTTTCACTGTCATTAAGTTTTTCTTCCTTTTTAGCCGAGTCGCTAGCAAGAGAACCAAGCCATTTAGTGTAATTCATGTCGACTGTGTGTGTTGTGCTTGAAGCCGCAAAACTAAGCGGGTTTGAAATCTTTATGGGGCTCGGAAGTGGCGGGACTCGCTTGTTTCTGATAATTCTCCGATTCGAATTTTGCATGGCCTCTTTCTCTGATATGGTTACCATATTTTACTTGTCAATCGCAAAACTCAGTTACGGAATTCGGTGTTAACACTGCCACGAAGACCGCAAATTGACTGAAGAGCAAGAAAACGGCCTGGCCAATATTTTATCATAACTCCTGCTGCTCAAGTTGATATACGTAAAGACATGTGTGACAGGCACTCGTGTCACGTGCGGAGGGTTGGTTACTCTAAGAATAGACTTCCTCTTAGCCAATCAGAACTTGGCTATCCGGACAGCTGCCAAAAATCTTATCAGCAAAGGTGCCAAGCTGACTGGAGGTGCAATGAATTTTCGGGTTATTTTCCATGGGCATTTTAAGTGAATATCGTATTACCAAGTTTAAGGTTGCCTGGAGCAAAAATTGTGATTTCCTGCTGAGAATGTGACAAGGACAGATTTCCGCTGCAGAGCCAGTGTCTGATAGCAGCTCGTCAGGTCTCACCACGGAACATGCGGCATGGTTGGTAGCAAGATAGGTCGACCATTACCACGTACGTACGGCAATACACACTTTTCATTACAAAGTGTAAATAAACTTTCTTGATTGACAAACGGATGGGAGGGGCAATAAATCTCTTGTCTCTCCACTCAAAGTTTCAACCACGAAAGATGTAAGTAGCTGGGGCGGGGAAGTCTTTACCAATGTTCAACTTTTTCGAAATCTATTACTCACTTTTTAGACTCGTAAAACTTTATCATTAGAACTTTGCGGGAAACAGAACGGCAAAGGTATATTTTGAAGCTGTTTGCTTGGACGTGACAGCAATGTTTGTTTTTTCTTTGTACTTGTCAACTTGGCGTCACGATTTGATCCAGAGAAAACCTTTCATAAACGTTCTAAAAATTTCGAATAAAGATAATTATCTTGAATTACCAATTTGAAAGTAGAAAACCATCCCGTTCATGAAGCCTTTAAAATGAATCGTTGTGTGGAGTTTCGGAAAGCCAACTGAAGCTCCGCTTACACAAACAAATAAGACTTGTATTCCCCAGTAACAGCACCAATCGCCACTTAATTATGCTTATTTATTCCATATGGTATAAACTACAAAGTTGTGCAACACTCGATCAAAAAACCAAGCGACTTGGCATAAGCAGTGATAGCAAATAATAAATTTGATCATGAATGGCCGTCACTTTTAAAAAAGGCGATATTGACTGAATGGTACCAGTTGATGGTTGTTAGTTTGCGTTCTGTAATTGCATTGCACAGCATCGCGTGAAATAGCCGTTCAATGAACAGTGTATAAAGTTGGTCTGAATTTCTGCCAGACATCAGAACTGAGGCAGAAGGCACCTGGTTGTCAATATCTATGATCTGAACTTCTATAGTGTGGTAATCTCTAGTTATCTGCTAGTGCAGCAACTGGTTTATTATCTACAGGTGACCCGACACTGGTCTGGATACCATGACTGCAATATGGTATTACAAATTAAAAAGTGTCGCGACTGAACTCGAGTAGTGCTAGTAGAGATTGCTCAATCCTTAAGGGGCCTTAAGTCTTTTCGAAAGACAAAGACAGCTTGATGGAGACTGAATGTTACGTGCCAGTCAGTTGTGGATCCTTTCACGGGGCAAAGCGGGATATTAAGTTGGTTTCGGTCAGGGGTTGTAATTGTAGGTTCAGCAGGGATTTCACAAGTCAGCTACCCTGCGTGTTTTATGCTTATGGGAAGTTAACATTTCACATAATTATGAAATTCTGCAATGGGAAATTGACATTTTCACATGTTAGAAAGAATTTCTGCAAAAACTTTCCTGTAAAAGTTTATAGCGCTGTGGTATCACAATACCCGGCCTCGGCAAATAGTGTGACGTAGAGGGTGGCGAATTCAACACGAGGGTGCATGGCGAGACTTTCACTGACATAATATGAAGAATTCGAATAAATACTCCAATCAGTTATACCCGGATTTCAAATGACTGGTGCATTATCAAAGATTATGAACGATATACACTCCTTTTTAAAGCTTTTTTATAATTATATGAGAACAATTAAGCACAAACTAAGGTTCGATACTGCAATAGATCAATAAATATGAAAATATTCAGTTATAAACTTGACTGGAATGGAATTCGGCAATGCCGTGTAAAACACAAAAATATTTATATTTTGTTTTTCTTCAATTTAAAGTATACACATAGAAATAAGAACAATTTGAATCAGAGCTGAAGTCAACAAAACCCTGCCACTGGTTTTTCTAAAAATAAAGCATGAACTCACGGGAAATTTCTTTTCAGGAAACAGTATCTTTCTCTCGATATGTGTAGGTTTGCCATTTATTGAAATTAGTTGATTTTCTTTAGGACTGAATTATGAAACAAACATGTTTTAACACCATGCACAAGAACTTCTTTCCTGAAGTGTTAGAGTACTGCTAACATCACAACACCTTTAAAAACAACTACTAAAACCTTGTTAAATACGCTGAGATCCCTGTTTTAGAGTATGATCCATAAAAAAAAATGCTGTACAGCGTGCAAAAGTTTCAAGATGGCCCATATAAGGATTGTCGGTACAGAACCCAAACAAAAGGAGTCGTTTGATAAGTGTTTCCTATCCTTTTATCAAAGATGAATTCCAATTCCAATCCGAACAAAACTGTTGACAGGTTGTAAATCCATCTTTTTGGCAATAAATTCTGTTGCAAACTCAAAGGGTACTTCATTCAGATAACTAACCCGAAGTTGGGGAAGTGTGGATTCAAAATCAAGAAAACAAAATCGTTTCTACGCCCAGCACGTTGTGACCGTATAGTACAAAACATATTTAGCTATCGAAATCAAATGCAGATACTATAAAGTAGTTTTGATATAAAATACTAAACTCTTGTCATTTGACTCAAAGGATACCGGCAATGCTAAAAATGGGAATCTCTCAGCTTGTTCACATCCACATTTTTTTTCGCTATCCAATTATGTCGGAGCTCTCAGGTCGGTGACTTTATCTAAAACTCCAAAAACAGTACAACAAACCTTTTGTTAGAAAACAAGTGTCGGGTTACTTTGGTGTAGTTACGCGTTAGTTATGAGTATATTAGTGCTTATGATACGATTTTAATATTATATACAATTCTAAATTTGGATCATCATATCTTAGCAGTAGTCAAAATTCTGTAAAATACAAAGATTTATTTACCGAAATCTCTTCTAATCACAAAAGTCCCAGACTACATGTCGCCACTCCTCGAAGGAAATGTCGAACACTTGAGAAGATGTTTCAAAACTATTTACACAGACTGAATTTACATCGTATCTGTCAGTTCGGTCGTGTTTCAAAAAGACAACAGTCGATTCAGCTAGGGCTTAGTATCCCTCCAATCTTTGCTTTTTGTTGGAATCATTGTCATTGCTAGGATTAGTCTTATTTTATATAGCTCACATATATGAACTCTTTTGTAAAATTGTCTGCTACATATATGTATCTAGTTTATAACAGTGTCAGCATGGATGGAAAGTTGTGCCAAGGGACACAAAACACGAGAACTGCAACCGAAAGCTCTGCTCACCTAATGTTTTAAATTTATTGACATAACTTTTACAGCATAACAAAAACATAACTATTTCTAATGCATTAATTTCAATACAATTATATATATAATGTGGGTTAGGAAGAAATCTAAAATCGTCTTTTTGCGTTTCTTGAAACAACTGTGTATCAACGAAGGAAGAAAAAAAAGCACAGAGTAAAACTAAGAGAGAGTTTTGTTGGAATTTGTGCGGACTTTTGAGCTTCAGAAAAATCTTTATCAGGACGCATTTTATAGGGAGATCCGAGCTAATCCTGTCGCATTAAATTATGTTATCCAGTATAGGGAGTATGTAAAGGGCTATAGTCGTGACTTTGAAACAAACTATTTTAACAACTTGAAGTGCTAATATAGTAACAGTTCTTTTTCACAAGAACGTCAGGCTGAAAATTGTCCAAAATTTAAGAACATGCTAAGAACATATCGGAGGCTGAGGAATGACTAACAACTT
>JANSTR010149719.1:0-18557 GCA_025434805.1 Antipathozoanthus remengesaui | reverse complement strand
CATCCTCCCAGGCGAACGCTGTATGGAAAAGATAGAAGTCCCACTCCACCAAACATGCACGCCAAATAATTGCAGACACCACAAAATAATGGCCTATCCCTTAGCAATTAGGGTGGACGCAGCTGCGGATATTTTCAAAAATGCACGTATAATCGAATTCAAATGGAGTAGATGACGTTCGCTTATATTCGACATGTACACGCATTGAGCCATTGAACGTGTATGCGCACGTATTATATCACCGAATGAGAACGGTCAAGCGCACGCACTGTTCCACTGAACAAAAATAATACGCATACGCGCACACATTGAACCACTGAACATGTACGCACACACACGCACGTATTGTACCACTGAACAAAATGAATACACGCATGCACACACATTGTTGAGACATTGAACGTATACTCGCACGCACATGTATTCTGCCAGAGAACGTGTACGCGCACTCGTGCACACGCATTGGGCCACTCAACTGTAATAATAAATATGCGTATCAAATCCAAACATGAACACCCCTTAGGGAAATACGTCGTGTGTTAGACCTAGGTGCATTTCACTCATACTAACATCAATCAGCATGAAGGCGCCAAAAGGTGTAGTTTATCTTATATCAGAATAAAACAAAATTGATAAAAACAAATGAACTGCCTGGTCAAACCGAGAGATCCTTCTAATAGCAATAAGCTAGGATCACGCACACCCACGTTTTCCTCTATTTTGAGGAAAATGTCAAATTAGTGCTGACTTCTGTTGTCAAAGGTAACGCCAGTGGTTCTAAATTGTTTTGTTGATAATATCTGGAAAAAGTCTTTCACATTTAAATTAATGTCAATGCGTTGTCATGCAAAATAATTTTCAAACTGATCTCTTTGCTTACTCCAGATGTTGAAGGAGATCGTTTGTTGGTTTTGCTGGTTTGCAAAATTCGTTCATTTTGTTCGGCACTGTATTTTAATACTTAAAAGTTAACTTAAATGTTTGTGTGATAACAATAACATGTTTTCAAATTGAAATCATACTCTAATTGTTTTTTAGACATTGAATGTGGCTGTCTGCTGAATGTGCTTATTCTGTTCGGCGCTAAAGTAAGTTGGCATAATAATAACACCTTGCTGCTACAAAACACTATAAAAACAAAAAGGAAACAGAAAGTGTGTTATCATCTCTTAAAGAGTGCTTACAGAAATCAATTCATTTGTCTGCGACATAGGTTTTGTTGATAAAGATAAGGTGAACGGTAAAGCTCGATAACAGCTTCGTCGTCAAACACTACAGAGTGCCTTCCTGTGCAGACACTGCGATAGAGACTGTCGCTCAAGAATGGGATTGTTCAGCCACAGCCGGCAATGTTCAACCAGAAACTAAAACAGACCACTCCGAAGCAGTCCATTGTCTTTCGAGATAGAAGGAGACTACTAGGTGTTGTTGATAGCAGTTTACTATTTTATTGGCCTCAACTGCAATCACAGTACTATTTTTGGAATCTCAACTCAAACTCTTCTCTCCTCCATTTTTAAATGAATGATGCATAAAGCAAATAGAAAACACTGAAGACTAAAATACAATGTTAACCACTATCATATTTTTTATGAACTTTTTTTGTATTTTCGAATTTGATGGTTTTGTTTCAGTATTAATTTTGCTATAATTTGGCGGAAGCACCTACGCATAGCCAGCGTGGCATGATGGGAAAACGTAGTCGAAGCTTTCAAGGCAGGACTTTTTTATTTTCGCTGGATAATTTCTGTAGTCTTCCCTAGTAAATACAGCAAAGTCATTGACGCTGCCATACCAACCCTGGCTCTCTAAACTATGTTATGATACATGTATATTTATTCAACACGATTTTGTTTCATCAACCTCTTGACATTTCTAAGTATTTTGGTTTTAATAATAAGTCTACCTCTCCAGTAATACATGATTCTTGACTGCAGGTAAATTTTGTGCATTCTTATATGTACAACTAAAAAAGATAAATAAAGAAAAATATTTCAGATCAGTACTGATAATAGGAAAAGTCCGCACTTAAAAAAGCTGTAACATGAAACCTCAATGCAAAACCGAGTGCAAACGAAATATATTAAATGTGCAACATAGAAATAAAATAAATCTAAAACAAAGCAACGATATAGCCGACAGCTGGCGCCAAAGAACGATTCCATTGTCATTAATAATGATTCATGTCAATTCTGAATTAGACGAACATTATTATAGTTCCGAGACTCTGACATCTCAATGACGTACGTTGATATAATTAAAGTGCCCATTTTGGTTTTGTTATAAGAACCTATTTTATAAGGAATACTGAAACTGAAATAAAATAAGATGTTGTTCTGACTGCTTCGAAATGAATAAAAACCTGAGAAGGTATGGCCACTTGGCTAACAATAATCAATTGCTTACAAACTCTAAAAACTATAAAAAGACCTTTAACTATCCGGCTTGTGCAACTCCAATTCAAAAACCGAAATAATCGTACATCATACATACATCATATTACAGCATGAAATTTACGAACATTTTAAGAACATGTCGAACTTCAAATCACCAAAAAACAAGAACACCCAGCATTTTGTTCAGCCTCAATTTAAAAATACATCTTCTATTAAAAGATCAGTGTGAGTGAATTCAATTTGCTGGCCGAACAATCAATACGCAATTGAAGTTGTTTCACATAAGAATGATAGGACGTCCAACACGGATGTTTTATCAATGATTGTGAAGTGAGTCAGTCTTAAAGCACGTATAAATTTCGGCAATTAATGCCGCGATGATGCTAATTTGCTCCACAGCCTAAACTGATTAACTATTTAGAATAAAATGCCAAGTAAAATCGAGGATCGGAAAGTCGAGTAGATAAAGGTGAACTCCGCCTGCGGCTATTCTTTATATGCCGAATATACGGGAAAAGGTTTTATGACGTTGCGCACTCGCCCTCAATAAGGAATATGGCCGCCATCCCGCTTGTTTTTATACCCAAAATTTAAAAAACCTAAGAAATGGAAGTAGCTAGAAACAGTTAATAATATATATAAATAACATCCCGATACAAGTTTTACGATTTTATTTTATGGCCCAAGTTTGTACGCAACATGTTGAACCAGTTGTTTTATGCTTCCGAACTCGGTATTTACGCTACATTGGGATATATCGTAAATGGTATGCAAGCAAGAGATCACTAAATAGCTGATTTTTTTTCTTGTACCCGACAAACCGACCCTATATTCTCGAAAACAACTGTAAACATAAAATTAAGTGGGAATTGCCTATACACTTCGCAGTGCAATATTTCTCTGATACTACGAACAGGAATCCATGCATGTCAATTCAAAATGTCGTGTCTGTTTACGCATGGAGACTACTGTCATGTGATTCTGAGATACTATATCATCAACAAATAACATTAAACAAGTCTAAAAACTTTAAAATAACTTTCCAATTTGAACAATTTCTAAACAGAACGCTAGCCAACCATATTCAACATAATAATCAGATCTAGACAGAATAGATAAACTATGATAGATTAAAGATAACATCTCTTGTACTGAACTTTGCTAATAGCGTCTAATGCAGTCGCTGTATTTCCTCTGACACGAGTTCAATCGAAGGAAATGAGATTGCCGCATTGAATGCAAAAATATTGATGGGTATAGCTCCAATCGCTCTAACTCGAATAAGGCTGGTATTATTGGAACTCAAAGATGCGCCCTTTTCCGGCCTCCTGGCTTATAGCCGTTCAGTGACCGTTCAGTTAAAAAGAGTATTTAAGCCGCTCAAGCTAGTTAAAACAGAGAGAAGTTGAAATACACGCCAAATTGTTTGCAACATATTTTTTTTTCATTCTATATAATATAAATCTTTTGCATATATTATACATTTCAAGCAAGTCATAATAACGATTGCATTTCCTTTTGAAGATTCATACAACCTTTCTAATGATGTATGTTCCTCTTTGTGGTAATTGTATATATATGAATAGGGAAGCAATACTTTTAATCACCGGCGTTCAGTTTTACAACTGATGCTACACTGGCAGATAAAATAACTTCGGTCAGGTTTTGATGACAGCAGAGAGAAGAAATGCTGTAAAAATGAATAAGTTTTTAATAGGTTTTGTTTTTCTATGAATTCAGAACGAACGGTAAATTGTTGTGTTAAATCATAATCTCTCCGGTCAAGGGAGTGAACGTGGATTAATTCCTAAAATGTTTAGATTGTTCTGGTAAATTCCATGATACATTTACTTCAAAATCCAGATGAAATACACCCTCATTAAATATTCTTGTATTCGATGCAAAAAGAAACACGCATTCAATCCACACAACAACTGGTATTTTGATCAAACAACTGTTAGCATTTGGATGCCCTTGGCAAAACGATATTGCCATAACATTAATAAGACCATTTTTGTTTGGCGGATTGTTGCCCAATTTCAGTTTCGTTTTTATTCGATTAATTCAAAGATGTATATGGTTTAAAAGCAAAGCAATAAATCTCAAGGCAATTCTAGGTGATTAGAAATAAGACGACAAACTCACTCAGAACAGATGGCCACAGGGTCTTTGTGTTATGTTATGTATATGACTAATTTGAGAGTAGGAACTAAAATGCATTATTCGTTTGGCGCAGACCTGTCAGAAACCCTTCTGGGCTTGATGGTAATTTTGTCGATTAGTGTCCACACAAATGAACTTTATTATGGTTCTATAGAGAAAAAAAACACTTCAAAACTTGCACCTTATTATTCTCGAAACAATTCTAAGAAATTTAAACTGTCATTGTACTACTAATTATGAATGCCCATTGTCTTGTTAATTTTGCTGGATAAGTTGGTCGTCTCACTTGTATGTAAATTTTCTGATGGAACACGAGAAATGTTCCAAAGCAAAATATTACACACAGCAACTATTACGTTCATTAATCTTCTTCGTAATTTATGATGTCGCTTACATGTTTACCGAAGGCAAGCTCCTACATTTGAAAGGTTCCTTTTTTCTTGTTTAACAAATGCGTCATCTTCATGTTGCTTAATTTTCTTCAAGATCTTTGAATGGAAAATAATTAGTCCTTAGTTTTTTTAATTTTATCAAAGATCAGTATTTACATTTTCTTCAAAATTTCGAAAATGCACTTTTCATGTCAGTTTTGTGTTTCAAATGACTCCAGCTTGTTTCATTTCTGGTTGTGCGGTTATTGTATTTTGTATTTAAGCCTATCGATCGTTTTCTAGCGTTCCCTTAACTGAACTCGCTAGTATTTTTTGAATCATTGCAACTTTCCAAATTTAGTGTGCATTTTGAAATTGTTTGTCTTAGCATTTGCTAACCTAGTTAGTCACTCGAGAGAATTCAAATTATATAGATGTGAAGCTCTTTCTTAGTATAGAAACGGACCGAAGAACCAAAACATACTTGCCAATTAAGGAAAATGCAATTATTTGTAACAACATTAGCATACAATTAAAAAAAAAACATCTATCTGTTTTTGTTATCAAAAAGTATAGACACGCATCTACCAACAGAAGTATATTCGCCATTACATGAAGCTACTCTGAATTTGAGACAACAATAATGATGCATTTTCCTGAGCGGTTATTACATGGGTACTGTGGCGGAGAAGAGTCAGAACTGTGTCTTGTCGATATCGCCATTCGAATATCCTCAGTGTTCAAACAATAAAATGAGGAAAAGGCTTTTATTCTCCACTAACCAACTTTGACATCTATAACGATAAAGGCGGATGCTGCATCGATAACAGACTTCACTAAAGCAAGTTCTGCATTTAGATTCTGTAAACAAACTCTTGAGAATTTGCTACGGTAACCATTTCAAGACAACAAGACTCGAGCTCCGTCTAATTATTTCTTTGTTTATGCCGGCACGTGTAATAAATATTTCGCTATCGTTGTGACATTTTATTGTCAGGTTCAAATTGCGAACTTTAAGCAACTTATAAAAGGATCTCCTCGTTTTCACACTCTTTAACTAAAATATTGTTTCATAAAACACGATTGGCAAAACTTAGCATATTTATAGCTCTTCTTTAGATCATTTGTGAATGGTGATTTGGCAAGGCTATACGGGTTTAACAGGTCAGAAATAAAGGAGTAAGAAAGGAGTAGAAATTGAGGGACGACTGTTTCCAATTCAGACGTTTGGAAACTGATCGTATTGGAAGCTCTTTATTTGATTCTGAATTTCACGAAATGCTGAGAGGGTGGGCAAAGGAGGGTGTAAATGTATCGAACTGTCAAATGAACAATGAAATAGACGATGATGCAATTGTATCGAGTGTTTTATGGAAATTGATGAGGCAAGGGCATATTATATTTGTTGCAATGGCAACGCCTCCGTCAAAAATGCACACAGCGATTAATGTGCTAATGTCCAAATGAAACCGATATTTATATATATAATATACTAATTACAAATGAAGACCTGTATTTCAACTGATCTAGCTTCTCGCTGACACCGCAGAGGTTCCCAAGACTTTGTGCTCGTTTTGTTGCGGAGTGTTAAAAAGAAAGACTTCCTTAACAGGAGGCGGCAGAAATCACCCGACATAACCGACTTTGTGCGGTTTTCATCAGTAAGAGTCAGTGTTAGGGTTTTATTTCTAACTTATTGCAAGGCGCAAAGATATTGCCACACGAACGCAACAAACCGGGCAAGGAAGAGAAAAATTTACGCTGCACGAAGTTCTCCCAACATTAACAACTATGACTCCTGTTGAAGTCGGGCTAGATACAAAGAGAAGATACCCAATTGGCAGTGTGACGTCTACAAATTTACCTGGACTTATTGTCTTTGCCAAATATGACATTTCATATTTCATACATCGCTGATATAATTGTTCTCATATATGGGGAGGAAGTAATAAGGAAATTTAAGAGCATAATCCACTAATTGTTTTAGTAGAAATCTCCACACATGGAACAAACCATTCTATGAAATTGTAAACTTAAAACTTGTGAAAAGTCTGGCGAGTTTCAATTTGTGCTGTTTTCGTGCGTACGGGAGACTCGCGCTCACGAGAAAAACAAAGTCAGTTGGTTATGATTCAAGTTAAGCATTGTTGACACCATATTTGTGACTTTCGGCTTTGGATAGGAGATTTCAGTTAAAACATCATTACAATGAGAAACAGACTCCACTTTTGGATGCGAGAAAGGAAATTGTCGCGGAGGGTGTCTATTGCATGATAGACCATGAGTAAGATAGCCAATCAAATTGAAGAATTTACATTAAACAGTGACTAGATTTCTACTAATACTGTTTTGGCGAGCAGGGTCAAATTTTTTAGGACAAAATTGCGCGATGCGACAGGTTGGTTAGTTGCATAGCAAAACAAAATTCGTAGCACCCAAGAGGACAGCAATTTCAAATCTTTCATTAAAGACATTTCACCTTACCCGCTGTAAACAAGTAATGACATGGCTTGGTGCAACTAAGAATTAATTTCACTGGTGCTTTGAAAGTTTCCTAATCACATAAAACTCCCCACCGCCCCAGGGCTGCTTTCCAATACTGGACATCTTACCTGTGATAATCTTTCACTAGGAGCTTCGCAATTGGATCAGTGGTGTTGTGAAGTATTGGGTGGGTCTTGTTATACGCCTCAAATGAGGAAGTGTACAACATTGTCATTCCTACAGAGAACGACCACAAAACCACGCAGCTGATGAACGCAAACTGAAAAATAACTCGAACCATACGACTCAAGCTAAGTTGCAACAGTCCCAAATAACGACTGACTTGACAGAGGTACACAAGTCTGAAAAAGCTTGCAACCATTCCCATTGCGTACATTCCATCCCCAGCGCTTAGGATCATGTTGTAAGCACTTTCGGAAATATTTGTCAACGCTTTTATGAATATTAACGATATCCAAATGAGAAACGCCCCCAAAAGCAGCACCACCATGCTGATGTCCATCCAGTTCCATCCGGATGAAAAATAGCGCTTGGTACCCTCGCCTCGGACTTGTTTAATCTCGTTCCAAGCAAGTCCTAGGACCCAGGCTAGTGTAAGCCACTCTATAGCCGACGGCCAGTGTCTGAAACGAATATGGAGCTTTGCTTCCGATGAGGCTGCTAAGAGGATGAGAAATATCACAAAAGAAGCTGTGTGGTTAATAAACTTGATAAATGGTCGCTTCACCTTTCTGGTAACTTGTAAACACGGGCAGAGAAAGTACATGAAAGCCATGAAAGGAAATATCATGGCTTGATAAATGACGTAGCCAATCTTGTAAAATAAACCGCCGGTTCTCCATCCAGTAACGTCGGCAAACACAAAGGACATCAGGAGATGTTGTGAGATAGGATGCGCCACAAACTGCAGAGATAAAATTTATTAATTTGGTCGTAAAAGCTTATTAGTTATTAAGGCATTAGGAACGAAACCATTGATATTGCCAGAAGGCAGGGGAAGACTTATTTGGTAGTGAATTGTTTGTTTAAACTCTGATCTTTATAAAATTGAGTCGGGCATCCTTTTCTATTATCTCGATGCATTTTAATTTCTTAAAAATTATCTCACTAATCCAATTGGAAATATAAAAACAGCGGGAAACTTCTAAATTTCTCGCAAAATTTAAAAAGTGCTCTAATGCTTTTAAACGTTTTCGGAATGAATTCAGTAATTTCGGAAGGCTTCCGCAAGAAAGCGCATAATCAAAAAATCTTTCAAACATGAGTTTTGTAGCGTAATAGAGACCGCTAGTAATTTTAAATGCCAAACGGCTACAACTGAGATGCTAGTGGTTTGTTGGTTTTATTTGCTTAGAGATAAAGGGAGATGGTGATTGATCATGAAGTTAACCCCGATAGCAGCTAACCCAAAGATTTCTTTCGTGCGGTATTATGTCAACATTTTCAAAAGAGCAGAATGCTACCTGAGAACAGAGAGATATATTTGAGTAACATTATGCTATGAATTACAAGATGAAGATTCGTGCTACATCAGAGGACCTCAGAGCAGCTTTAGAATTCAACCAAACACATTCTTCTTAACCATACAATAATCGAGTATTTCTAAAAGGAGTATAAATCCTAATTCACAACACATTAAGAATATTTGAAAATGAAATTATAAAAATGTTATGGAAGCTTACTACAGCAACTTAACCGAGCTAGATCTATTCATAAACTCAATATTATCAACATCGAATGGTTAATTGCTGTGTGATAAATAAGGTTTTGCCTTAATTTAAATAATTGGATAGGAAGGTCTTTAGCGAGAGTTAACAAAACGATAATTGTCATCAATAGCTGCAACTTGGCCACATCCCTAGTTACTAATTTCTGAACAAATCAAACGCCAGTAATATTTCTTCGGGCAGCTGGCTTCTGCTTTGGCTACGAACGAGAAAACAGGAAAATAAATAAAAATTAATCGACTTGATGAGTTTTAAAATTATAGTTCTTGAAAAGCTGTTTTGGAAACTTTGACATTGTAGTCTAATTCAAAAGAAATTCAACGAAAATAGGTAACACCTGATATTGAGATCTATATTATTCTTAATCAACTTTTTTCCATTTACGAAGTGTTTTGTCTTCTCAAGTTCCCTTAAGCTAGCGTGGGATACTATTGGAAACTTGAGCTGTTTTTACAGTTTAAACATTGTCTGCATTAGAGTTGGCCAAAGACTACTACGCAATAGATTTCTTTGGCGCCGTCAATTTTGCCACAAGTCACACTGATAAGGTCCGTCCATTCAATTTTTTACATATAATTATGATTCAGACTATACTTCGGAGGCGGAGATTGCTAAGAAATTCTTGATGGCTCCGAAGCTTCAATTTCACGAACGAATAATTCTTGACGTGGCGTATAATTTCTCATATAGTGTAAGCAATATATGGTTTCATTTTCAAACAGTCGGCACCCGAGTGGCAAAACCCATCAATGTTTTGTTAGTGCAAATAATGCTGACTATTGTATTTGTCAGTACTCCTTCCAAGTTGGAATGAGAACGATTAAATTTTAATTTACATGTGTCACCACGAAAGTAAAACAACTCGTGAACAATTGTCAAAAACATTTCATTTTAAACGTGGGTTTCCATTGATTAGAAACAGTTCCATTAAGCTCGACTCGGCGTGTCCCAATGTTTGTCATAATGAAAATTGCATCCAACTGCGATTTTATTCTACTTCACTCGGTTAGAAATCAACCAACGAGGCTTTGAGTGTACCCAGCTGATACACAGCAATCAAATATTGACAACGAATTTTCCGGCCATATGCCATTTTCACGAGACTTCGTGCTCCAAGCAGGCCATCCCACCACACAAAGAACAAAGTCTAAATGCCCTCGTTAATTGAATAATCCCCTTTTATTTTAAAACTATGAACTTAGTAGAAACTCCCTTTATGTAATACTGTCAATTTTACTTCACATTTGTGGATCTTCATATATCCGTGGCTATAAAGAGCTGTTGCAAGTTAGAATCTAAACTGACAGTTTGTGATTACATAAAGTCTTCCATTGATGCGTGATAATATAGTTTTCGTAATTAAAGGTTTTGCATTAGTTGGCGAAAATCAATTCAAGACTACCCTAAAGTCTTATTTTGGAAAGCTATATTATCGGTAAGAAAATAAATGCCAAAGTTCGTGTCTGTTTATTTTAAAATTTTAGTCTTTTGTATATATCTCGAAGCAAAATTTAACACCTTTAGAACGCCGTTGTTTTTATGACAAATAATTGTATTTTTTCTTAAACAGTTTAATTTCCTGCTGTAAATCGAAATTGGGGACTAACCTAGAGGTTTTGACCAAAAAGCAACCTGTTGCGAATATCAATTTCATTGATTACATTCAAGATTTTGTTTGGTTAAGCTATATTCATATATATGCCTTGAAAATGAGTATGATCAATATTTCATGCCAAGCAAAGTGATTCGATACAAGATTAAGTCGAATAAATTATTTTAAATATTTTAAACATAATATATCACATAGTGCAGTGATTACGAAGCATTATCACATAATAATATTACTGAAATTTAAAGTTTGAGTAGCAGTATTTACGGTTCTTGCAGCTTAGTTAGATCTAAGCTGCATACCTAGCTATGATAAATTTCAAATACAAAAGGGCCGGTCAACGCCATTTTATCTGAGTACGAAAGCTAGAGGCGTGTAAGACATAACTCTAAATAATATAGTGATGGGTTTGTCCTTGTGTCTGTGCTGTTGCTTTTGCTTATATTTGTCTTTGTGTATTCTTTATGTATATTTATATTCTGCTGTCCATCGATTATACCAGCAAATTAAAGAGGTCGCGAAAACAAGTCGGATTTGCTCTGCTTCCTTCAATCATATTCTTGTGCTCTCCGACGAACGGATTTTCCTTAGAGTATATGAGATGATCCTCTAAAATAGCCATCCTCGTGCAGACAAACTAACTCGGCCCCATATAATGCAGGTTAGGGGGCGTCCCAAAATTGATTTGGCACCGCCTAACGTCCATTGGACGTAAAGGGCTTACCTCCTCCCCCCTCCTTAACGTCCACTATTGTTTAAAACTTACGTCTGATGGACGTTAACGTCCTTAACGTCGACTGGCAACCCCCTCCCCCCTCTTCACGTCCAATGGACCTTAAGCGGTGCCAAATCAATTTTAGGACGCACCCTTAAGCCCTACATAATCCACTTTGTCGCTTAGCTTTCTGAATCCGAATCTCATCTGAAATGAAGGGGGCGTTAGATCATTAAGCCTTTAAGCTACTATTTAATTGTAGATTATTTTAGACGAATTTAAGAGGAGATTTGAAGAGGAAGAAAATTTCCTGAAACATTTCTAACGGTTGTTTTAGAAGATTCGAGTTGCCAATTGAATGGACAATCAGCACGTTTACGCCTATAACTCTGAATACTGGGACGTGTTTACATCTGATGTAGAAAGAAAAATAGTAAAATGATTCTTGTCTGCATATATTTCAACACATTAGCCTTGAACCAGTTTTAACACTGCCGTGGGTTTCTCAAAGACAATTAAAGTAAAGGTAGCTGAAATGAAATCAAATAAGATGAGTTTTTAAGAAATATTTCTCTGATATATCCACCTAAATGAAATTTTGCGTAACGTTCAGAACAGTTGTGTACACTTGTGATTAATCATTGACGTCTTATGGTCCGCGGAGTCAACAACTTAGGAATCAAGGGAAGAATAAAGGCATTTTCAGTGGTTCAATACTTCAAATGTTTGTATTTTTTTCTGCTGACAATTTGCCGGTTTTCAGTGGTTGAAATTTTTTTGACTTTAGAAATGTCAATTAATATATAATTTTCGGTTTTGACTTGACGGAGGAGAGGGTATAAGTTTATGGTTTCAAACTGGCAATCCTTCACTTCTCGACTCTCAGTTATCTTCGCAACGGCGTTTAGAGGCCGGGAAACCTTCACTATTCTTATGCAGCGGTTAGGGAGCTTAAAGAGTTTATGAAGGCAAACAATTATTACTATCAGAACAAAACTAAAACATCATGAGTAAGCCACGAGACTAAAATTAATTTTTTCTTAAATCTCAATAAATTTAAGATCTATATTAAAATTAGCAAAGTCAATCTTTTCTCTTCTCATGGAAACAACCTCTAAAATTCTCAAATTCAAGTAACTTTGAATCTTTACCAACTGCAGGTTCGGGTCTCTATGTTTTAAAATTTGATTATTCAACTAACTCGTGGATAAAATATGATATAATTATGCGGAAACTTCGACAAGAGGGGATGCGCTCATTTGCCTGGGTTCTGGCGTTCCTTAAAATAAATCGAAACTTAAAATCCACTTACAAGTGAAAAAATAGAACCAGTGTTTTGCTCACCATCAATTGAGAATGATTTAGCATATTCGCGGAAACATCTGTTACTAAGCCAAATTTTAAATAAAAGTTCTGAATAACTGTTTCTACAACATTAATTTAAAGTATTTTGTCTGCAGATATATTTGATTAGGACAACATTGATCTCTAAATTGTTGCCGACCTTCGCTGCTTTGCATGTAATTGCAAATGAGAGAGTTGACATTCATCTTGTCTACTTGAACACCTGACCGATTTGCGTCGTTCTTTAAAACGTTTTTGACAATTCTTGTAAATAAATATTAGCCTGCCTTTGTGTTTTGTTTACTTGGACAAAGTATTCTCACTTTAATAATACCGCCATTCCTTGTAAAATCGAGACATGAAATAAAATTGCATATTGGTGTGCTACGGTTCTTTTCCTTAAATTAATTATCAAGATCCGAATCAGCCTTAGAGTAGTTTGTGTCATTAAGTGATATCTTACGAAACAAAGACCTTATGTAATCGAGAAAATTATACTCTATACAAACATAAAAAGAAATATATCAAAGTTGAGGAATTAATTCAATTTTAAAATGCCCATGACTCGGTTGCTTCAATTTCGTTTAAGAAAACACGACCCGCGTACAAAATATTTTGTTGAATTTATAAATTGTTTGTCCTTCATACAGTTTATTTTCATGATGTTTCTCATTTTAGTGTCTTATAAACCGAACCATTTGTTCTGACTATTGCGAAACTTGACGTCGGTTAGGTAGTAGTGATTGTAGTGAGGGAGCTGTGGAACTTCAAGTTGTCGATAACATTACGCCATTATTGTGAGCATTGTGTGTGCTCTGCATGGGAGACTTGAACTGTTAAAATTATGAACTAGCATAAGTTCTATTTTCTAGTTGGAACTGTTTCCCTGTAGCGATATCTTAATATGCAAATATTTTACTTTTACAACAACACACAAGCGTCTATTTCTACGTTTCTTATTTTTCAAATCATTGTGAGTATCAAATCATGAAATAAATACAATCACAATGTTAACGAGTGATCAACTTTATTCGAGAATACAGTTTGACCGTAAAATATTCTAGCCGGTTGTTTGGGAAACCCTTTATGCAAATCTATAAGTGCAATACTAGAGCCTTTTGTCAGAGAACCAGTTTGGACTCTCCGATTAATATAGTTTGATTGTTGTTTGATTTTTATTTTTCTTAAAGAAATTCGGGCAAGATAAAACCCTGTATTACTTATTTTGACCCTAGCTGTAATGTACACAAACTTTCTCAATATCAAGTGCTCATAAGTGGAAGAAAAACTATGTTCACCGTTAAGCAGCGAAGCTATCATGATAATACATATAAAAATTTCCATGGTGTAGTTATATACAAAAAGAAAACACTTCATACCTCTTTTTGACCATATGAAATGGCGGAATTTACCAGTCCCAAACTGTCTTCCATATAATCAGCTTCATCAGCGTTGTCGCCTGGGTAACTCAGTACAATTCTCTGCTCTTTGGATGTTCGGCACTCGTCAAGTAAAGCCATCGCAAATTGTGAACACTGAATAGAGAGGTGCTCGTACTCTTTAACATACTCATCCTCTTTCCTCGCAAGGGATTTAAGTGAATCACTCAGCTTAAATGCGGTCAAGAAAGGATCACTTGACGTGATGGAAATCCACATTGGGTTGGCAACAGCTCGATAAACCTCTATCCGCCTCTGAGAAGTAACAAACACATCAACAAGACAATCTTCGCATTTACAGGTCACATCATGCTCTCTTTCCAGTTTAAATCCTTTCGAGAGAAACAGGTTAATCATAGCAAAATTTCCATGTTGCGCGGAAACTATCAGTGGGGGGAAATTTGTTGCCAATAGCTGTACTGACGAGTTGTCAGTCCTAGAGCTTCCCTCGCTGTGAAGCTGCAAATAATGCTCCAAGAGAAGTTCTACTGCTTGCACATTTCCCTGCCTAACAGCTTTCACAAGCGCGTCTTGGAGTTTGTGATTATGGTTAACGATAAACCCGTTACACTCTGTTTTATCAATAGTATCCCGAGAACGCAATGTGCTTAGAAAGCTTGTTTCGAGCGATGGTTCGGCAACAAATTCATTCAATTGAATCCCGTTCATTTCAAGACCAGTAGAAGTGTGATAACCTTCAGTTTGCCTGAAATTTTCAATAAATCCATTTATAATCGAGTTAGTAGCAATATTTTCGGCGTTTGGCGGTGAATTGAGAAGCTTTCTCTCGTTCAGTTCCATGTTCCAGTGAACTGACAGTTGATGGACTCGATGGATTATGATGTCATAGCTGGAAGCAGGTGCGTCTATTGTAAGTAAGTGGTAGAAATTTCCGTCTGTCCAATTTAAAGAGTCGAACCAAATTTATCTTATTTTAGCACAGAAAAATTACGTACAAGCTTCCATTCAGCAGGAAATGCTATATCAACTTCTGGGGCTTGGAAAAGAACGAGCTTTGTATGAAAATGGGCTAAACAAAGCAAATATAGCTGAAGGCACTTTTCATTTCCGCCATGTATTTTCCTAACAACCGGTTGTTGCTATGAGAATTGGTTAAACGCCGGTTCCAAGTTTTTCGAGGGTCTATGATTTATAAGGCCTGCTGCAAGAACAAATGACATTCCTATATTTGGACTTCAATCCTTTCCATTTAAGGACTAACTACGAAATTAGCAAAAACACGAATTTCGAAAATTTGCTGCTATTCAAATGCACGAGAACCCTTACAATTTCTGTTCTATTGAAGCAGATGTTGTTGTTTTCGATTCATCCCCACAAAGGTATCATACCCAAAAAATACAGCAAACTGCCATATTTATTTGTAATCTTTAAGAAATATGTTCTAGCGTTTAAAATGCAGAACAAAAAACGTGAATTGATTAACTTCGAGTATGAAGTTTGATCTTTGCTTTTAATCATAGGGCGAATATGATTAAAACGTACGAATAAAGTGATTTGTTTTCGTTGGTCAAAATAAAGCAATTCGCCAAACTTGAGAAGAAAATATCACACATCTGTGAGTACTGAATTGTTTTCATCGTCAGCAATATGTATTCTGACCAAAGGAGTATACATTTGAATAACACACACTGACGAATTTAAAATGCCTTCTGTTGTCCTGTTAGTTACGGCAGATAGCCTGCGTTGAAAGTCCATTAACCTTAATACTGTTCTTCCCGAAAATCGAAACGTCAAACAAACTGTAATCCTGCTAAAACAAAATTGGGTTCCAGTGAAAAATAAACTAGTTGTTTCTCACTAAAATATAATGAGAAATTGTTGTTGAACAAAAGAAAAACTGAGCGGAGGAGGGTGGGATCAATATACACGGTATACCAATAGCATGGTCTATGTTCTTTTCTTCAAGTGCGTACGTTGATGTCTAACTGTAAATTTCTCCACGGTCATGCAATAAGTAAAAAATTGACAACTTCAATAAGCCAGCCAAATGGAGGATGTTACAATTAGATGGTTGCGCCTTCCTACCAAGTTCCAGTATTGGAGCCGAATATTTTACGAGTAAACGCAGCGAACGAATGAAATATTTTTAGCACGAGACTGAAGATAAATTTCGTATCTTCTTTAAATATCGTCACAACACTAATTCATATAGGTGCTATCTGGTCTTTAAAAAACAATTTACTTATTTTTAACTTCTATTTCCTGTTTTCTTATAGCTAATGTTGCGACTTTCGCTGTGATCTCGAAAACATAAACCGCAATGAAAGAGCCGGCCGGACAAACTACGGTTTTATAAACTGTCTTGAATTATTTATTAGAATTGGAATTTCAGGTAAAATATATAACCGAATATTGAGAACGACAAATTTTGTTACAAATGCACCAAAGTTTAAATATTGTTAACTATGCTAACAATACCGAACGACATAATTAAATAGATTAGGTTTGCACAAAATCCCAAGTTCCTGGCCGCAATTGCTTCCTTTATTTACCTTTGATTATAACGGAGCGTGTAGATTAATTATGCATCTTAGCAAAGCAATTACAATCAATTTTCTCTAAAAACACATTTTTTTGAACTGAGGCTGAGCAAAATGCAAGATATTCCTATAATTGCTGGTGATTTGAGCCCCAAAATATTCTTAAATTAGATGAAGTTATGATGTGTGATTTGATTAAACCGATCAATTCATAATTGTCGGTCTGAACAAGTTCTCACTACAGTTTGTAAACAAATGACTATTGTCACATATCTGGCCAGTACAACATTTCATCGCCTTTGCAACCAAACTGGTCACACATACACAAAATTTTACTAGTTTTAATTTGAGGCACTTAGAATAAAATATTCTTATTTTTATTTTAACTGAAATTATGTCAACGGACTTGTCTGATTTTCAGACCTGTCCGTCCCATCGATTCGCCAAAACAGCTCCTGCAAAGCTAAAGATACTTGGATATGTTTTATTTATTTTATTTTTTGTACGAAAACAACTATTTTTGTGCTAAAAATTATTAAAGTACAAAAGAATTATTGTTTTATTGCTATTTGTCTTTTGATACTGGAATAATTTTATTACTTTATTGCATGGCTTTGTTGATCATTTGGAAAATTGTCAATCTTGCTTGTCTTTTGACGTTAAATGGATGACGTCACCATTCATAATTCAGTATGCGAAATTATATATGCAAATTGAAGTATGAAAACTGTAATTTTTGTAACAAAGTTTGTTTTTCTTCTTAAAAATTCCCTCTCTATTATTAATTATAATCTTATTTCAGCTGTAAGCACATGTTTTTTACTAATTTCATGAAAATATGTTACAATTTTGCATAAACCCTCCCCCTCCCCCAAGATTTTAAATATTGTCCATCCGTTTAATTTAATATTTAGCAGGATTGTTAATTTGGCTAAGAGCATTCAGTTAAATCTGGTCATGTGACCATCTGGCCGTTGGCATGGCTACCAGAAGGGATAAAGGCCGCCGTATTGGAAATTTTTGCGAAATTGCAAAAACACGTAAAACAGCAAAAATACTAGTGTTTTCTTATGTTTCAGCTGCTAAATATTATATACAATGTTTTAAGTAGCCTCGTATGAATACAAATAAAAGAATTAAAAAAGATAAAAAATTATGCTCAAGAATCAAACATAATTCTTCAAAGTTTAAATATTTCTTCAGTTTCAAAATCCAGAAGGGGTAGCAAATTCACATACACTTCAAAATGCGTGTTTATGAATAGGTAACAGCTTCTATAAACCTTTTCAGAGAATGCCACTATTATTATTGTCCCTTTGTCCCTGAAATCAAACGGAAACCAATTTTAATGAAAAAGGCACACAGACACTTTAATTTGTCATAGTTCAAACTTTAAATATGACTATGGTATGACCTAGTAGTAACGTCATCAACTAGTCCATAGACCGGCCAATAATTTGTCAATGTCGTTTCTTGTTCCAGTTTGACAAATTAAAACAAAAAACAAAAAAAACGCAGCAAAATGAAACTTAAGTGAACTAGAATCGCTATTCAGGACACAAAATAATATTTGGCCAAATATAGTACCGTTGCCTTGGCAACATTGTACATTTATTATTCTTACTTACAGTTTTGACAAAATGGTGGGATAAGAAAACATAAACAGTTACTTCTGTTACCTATCATCATCACCTGACATAACTAACTTGGATTATTAAATTTTCAGCCACGGATATTGCGTTTCTAGCGTTCTGATTGGTTCTCTCAATCTCGGTTATGAGCTCATA
>JANSTR010149708.1:0-10998 GCA_025434805.1 Antipathozoanthus remengesaui | reverse complement strand
TCAGGAGTGACTCCTTTTTAGTCATCATCAGGAGTGACTCCTTTTTAGTCATCATCAGGAGTGACTCCTTTTTAGTCATCATCAGGAGTGACTCCTTTTTAGTCGAAAACGTTTGAGTTTTTAACATTTTATTGTAAAATTTAACCTTTATTTATCGTACTTTATCGATTCGATTTCAATGACAATAATAATAATAATAATAATAATAATGGTGGTAACGGTAATAATGATGATAATAATAATAATAATAACAGTGATAATGATGATGATAATAATAATACCAATGATAATAAATATGATGATAATAATACTAATAATGATAATGATCATGATCGATGATGATCCTAATAATAACAAAAATGATATCAATCGCCGAAACTCCCAGTGAGACATGGGGCCTCAATAATAATAATAATAATAATAATAATAATAATTATGATAATGATCAATAAAGATTTAGAAAAAGTATTTATCAGAAAGAAAAACGAATGAAAGACACAACGTTTCGAGATCATACTGACCTCATTATCAAGTGAAATGTGAAACTCAATGTACAAATTCAATTTGTAAACATTATATGGCCAAACATGGAATTGTCTCTAAGGAGTTGACTAACAATATCACAGTCTTAAGAAAGTGCAAGACTAAATTTGAATGTTTATTATATGAAATGCTTTTAATACAAAAGTACAAGCCATCTCTAAACATTCAGAGTGACTCTCTAAGGGCCAAACTGTTTACGTAATTAATCTTAGCATTTACTTTTTAAAACTCTGTACATTGAGTTTCACATTTCACTTGATAATGAGGTCAGTATGACCTCGAAACGTTCTGTCTTTCTATCTTTCTGATAAATAAGGATAATGATAATAATAATAATGATGATAATAATAATAATAACCATAATCATATACTATAATTTCAAATGCGTTGGATGCAAGACTTGCAGTTTGAAAATACTAACTGATTACTAATTCTACGATATATGAATGTATTAGTGGTAAGTTAAGACTAAAGACTACAAAATGCTAAAATGGCAAGAGCCGACTTGAACAAGTCGCTTAAAATTTCTTGTCGTAGTTTGACAGAAGTGCTTTGAAATCACGACCGTCGGATTACGAGTCCTTTTCTTTAGCTTCACAACGTATCTATCTTACACAGCTTAGCGGACTCGCTCAAGGTCAACGACTCCAGTTCGACTTCACTGTAAGGATTCATTCGCATGGATGCTGCCCGACCGGCACACTGGAATACGCCACGCTCGTGATTGGTGGCACTTACGGTTGGGTGGGGTCACCAGCTAATCACGTCAAAGTACTTCCAATGGAACCATCTTCAGTCAAATATTACATATCAGGTATGATATACATAGAAACTAGTCTAGGCCCCAGGCCCGCGGAGGGACTTTTCCCCATGAGCCTTAGCGACATTATTGACGAAAAAACAAGAATGGCAGACTCTTAATTTAAAAATCTTTAAATCCATCACCTTGAATCATGATTAAATGTTGCAGAGTGGAAGATAAACAACGACTTGATGGTTGAATTAGCTGGCACTGCACCAACCTCGTCCCCAGTCATCCTCCGTCGGTTTGTTCCCTTTGCCTGGTTACTTAGCTTTTCAAAATGGCGGACAGCACATCATAAGCTGTACCAGCTGACTAGCCTCGTCCCCAGTCATCCTCCTTTGGTTCACTCTCTTTGCCTGGTTACTTAGCTTTTCAAAATGGCTGACGTCTTCAGCATTGGAGACCTAGGTAACCGTGCAGCGCACAATCAACTGAACAGGCTATTAGTTTACCTTATTTATGACACGCTTCAAACATTGTGTGGAACTCGTGTCTAGTAGTCCAGTGAATAAGGAAAACTGAAGCAGAATTATGTTTGTAGCTGTTAATTTATAATCTGAGTTGGGTAAAGCGCAGAGATATACCCTCTCAGCAGACAACATGCGTGGATAAAATTATCGCATCCGATCGTGTCCTGGTAAATGGGTGTGCATTTTTGCAAGATTAATAAGCTACCCCCGTCTCTACCCCTCTAATAATCCATCCATCCGAAGAAAGTACCTGAAATAAATAGGCTTTCTGGGTGACCGGGGAGAAGTACAACTTCTGGAAATGCGTGTGAAATGTGTCACAGCACCCCCCCCCCTCTTCCCCGCCCTACCTCTGCTTAAGCTTTCCACAATTATGAAGACCCCAAAGCCCTTTCGCCCACCCTACTCTTGCCATGTTGAGTGACGGGTGTCGTATTAGCGAGACTATACAAGTGCCATTCTAACTGAACAAGTTTTTAAAAGAATAAATTCATTTCTTGATTTTAGTCTGTAAATCGGTCAGCCCGCTGGGAATGTCGAGTGGCGCAATCAAAGAGAGTGACATTTCGGCCTCTTCGTACAAGAAACCTGAAAAGAATTTAACGGGTTTTACCGCTGAATTTTCTCGGTTGAATTCGTCCGGATATTCAACTGTCGAGGACGGAGATACTGCAGCAGACAGGGCTCAGTACGTACAAGTGGACTTACGTAAGACTATGGTCGTTCAGATGGTAAGTAAGGACTATTGGTATGTGGTGTCATTGGTAGAGAAATTCTTGGCTTTCACGTGACGTCATCAAAATCTAAAAATGAAAACTATATGATTTATAAAACTGTTCTTCGAATATGATTTAGATAACAGTATCCAAAGTATTCTGTGAAAGGTTTACTTCAATGCGATGATTCGTGCATGAATTAAAGCATAGTTCCTAAATGTCAAGAAACTCGATATAATTTGACTAATTTGAAATGCTATATCATGAAAACCCGTTAGAAGTCTAACTGAAGTGTTTGTAAGTGAATAAAAAAAATTTTTTGGAAAAAAACAACATGTTTTGAAGAGTAACATTTGGGCCGCCATCTTCGTGCCCTAAAGTTGGGCACAAACATGGCCGCCGCATACTAATCACAGTAAATGTCCTAAATATTATTTGGCCAATAGCTCGGTTACAAAATACCCAATTACTCCCAAATTTTTGCCATTTCTATGTTTTTTCCTGGATTATGCGGAACATAAAAAAATAATATGCCAATATCAGTTTGTTCTCAGACAGTTTGTTCTCGGACAGTTTGTTTCTCAAAACCAAGAATAGAAAACAAGCCCGCACGCTGTCTTGAGTTATATAAGCACGAGTAAATTCTTAAGTTCATGAGAGTCAAGACTAGACTCGACTTGAGTGAACTTTTAAAAAAAATTCACAAGTGCTTATATAACTTTGTTTTTCTGGATCTCAAAAAAGCGTTTGACATTGTGGACCATAGTATATTGCTATCGAAACTAGACTATTACGGAATAACCGGCCCTGCACAGGACTGGTTTAATAACTACTTATTAACCGAGAGTGAGGTCTTTACGGGAAATATCAAACTGAGGCTGTGCTGTATTGACCGAGCGACAGCGTCGAGGACTAAGATATTTTCAGTAAAGACCGAACGTTGGAGGTTAATAAGTATTTTATTATATGATCTTTATTTGAAATGTGCAAGAGAACATTCTTTTACTTTGCACATCCGGGTATGCGCGCGCGTAGGTCATTAACAATAAATCCGTAATGGCCGTGGGCATTAAGGGAAATACAGACCTTTCAAGAACCAATTAGAACGCGCGTACTATCGTGGCCATATAATAATTCATATTTAAAAAACCGTACCCAAACGTGCATAGTCAATGGCTGTAACTCGGCCAAAGCATTCATTAGGAGTGGCGTACCACAAGGGACCATTTTAGGTCTCCTACTATTCTTACTATACACAGGGTGTCTGTGTAGAATAATAGAGCACGCTGCACAGCCAATCAGAACGCGCGTTATATCTGCTTATTTTAAAATGTTTGATACGGATACTGCAACAGATTTAGTGATTTCTCTATTGATTTCCTGGCTCGGGGCAGAGAACTCCCATAAAAAGAATTTTAAAAGTTGGTGTGCTCGAACGTTATATAAACTAAACCTAAAAGTTACCATTCACAAGTTCGGTTTTTAGTCGGCGATCTCGCGACAAAACTGTTTGCAAAGCGTTTTTAGCCATCCAGAAATGATAATAATTGTATATGAAACTTTGATACACAGTACAACGAGTTTTAAAGCATTTTATGTTTTCGACCCTAACACGGATGTTGTTCACAACGACTGCGGTCACGGTGTCGTGGCCTTAAAACCATCCACACACGTGACTGCAGAAAGTGGTCCCAAGTGTGAGGTAGCAGTTGTCTGCCCTGGTCACGGTTTAGATCGGGTTGGCAGATTATAATGTATATAACCTCTCGTACTCCACGTCTGTGCCAGTCCTGCTCTCTATCAAGAACTCTTACCATGTCCATAGAGATCTTGTAGTCTGGGTGGTGAAGTACGTCTTTACTCCATCCCGAAATGAATTTGCAATTGTATATCTATAAGTTTTCTTCGGTTTGCTCGGACACCCAAAAAGATACAAATTCCCCAAAAGATATGACTTTCTTTATTTATATATTTTACATTTCACTGAGGCTTCGTCTGAAGCGAAATACGTTTGAACCAAACTAACTTTACTGCTCAAAATACACAAAATACCACAGGAAATAAAGTAAGTAATTGTATCAGTTGGATTAAATCATGAAGCTAACATCAGGAAACTGTTATTTTTTCCTAATTAGTTGGAGATAAAGGGGCTTGAAAAACAATACGTGAAGCGATTTCGATTGCATTACAGCTGTAATGGGATCACATGGAGTACATATTCAGAGGGCGGCCACGTCAAAGTGAGTGAAACACGTGTGTCCTCAGAATGCCAAACCTATTTTATTCAATCTGACCACGTGCTAAATCCTTCCAGTCCCAGCCAGTATATCAGCAAGTATCTTTTTCTCCTTACATTTCCTACGCCGCCAGTGGCACGAGGTAGGGGGCCGAAAACCCCTCTTGAGCAGGAGCACCCCAGGGGAGAGGGTACTCGACCTGGGTAGCGGCCCAATACCTCAGACCCTGACCCCTATTCCAGACTAGAACGGAAATATCTCTGCCCTATTTTTATAGCAGCAAAGTATTCCCAAAAAAAGACCCATTCCAGACTAAACAGCGAAAATCTATACCCTAAAAGGGTCGCACATACCCGTATAGCCAATTGTGAGGAAAACCCCCCGGGAGGAGCATGCCCCAGACCCCCCACCAGCTCGCGCCTTCGACACTTGTGTCATCACCAAATCTCTTTTACATGGTGCCTCCCCGTCCCCCGCCCCACCACCTTAATATTTTCTTGATCGGATAAGTTGATTGGTTATGAGAATATAGCAATTGATCATACACAGCAAGTATCTAACATGAAAACTTTAATTCCCTTAACCTGTTTCTTGTTCAGTCAATATGTTATCAGTAACACAGTAATCGCACGTAATTACTTAAAACTACCGTAATAGCCGTCAAAGAACAATATTTTTATAAATGGCAGTCGTTTAACCTGATAATTGAGCTGCAGCAGGTTAAGAAGACGTCGTTTTATCAGGATAAAAATTTGTCCTGTGGACAGAAAATTTGCTTCGTTATGCTAGAGTTTGTTTTATCCAGTTTGTGTGTCATACAAATTACTGTAATTTTGCCATGCCTAAAAAAATTACTTCGTTATATCGAGGTTCTATATATCGGCTTTCCACGGTAACAATTCATTTTTTGGTCTTCTCTGAGAAGATCTCCACTCCCACATTTCTTGAGGTTGGTTTTCACCACTTGGATCTTTTTCTACCAGACCTTTTTTGCCAACACTGAGGGAGGAAAGGAGAAGTTTGTGCTGTTGAACCCGGCCATCGAGGCTCAGTTCCTAAGGATAAATCCAGTGACTTGGAAAGAACGAGCAGTGGTGAAATTTGAATTGTACGGCTGTCTTCTGCTGTCAGGTTCGAATGGTTTTTCATTTATCATCAAACTTTTTATGATGTTTGGCAATACGGAATGAATGAATGAATGAATGAATGAGTGAGTGAGTGAATGCGTGAATGAACGAATGAACGAACGAACAAAGGAACAAACGAATGAATGAATATGAATGCCGAGTTAATGTTTAAATTTGGGACGGTAACTCACTAACTCCTAGTTATTCAAAAATGCACTAACCCTGCCTCAGCTGTTTATCATATTAAAATTTTGTATGTGTTAATCTGAGAAGATGGGCTGGTATATACTTTCCCGGGACGAGACTTCTATAACTATATATTTCGTGTTTTGTATGATTTATTGTAAAATATTAATTTGTGTGTATGTGTTTTCATTATTTATAACCGGTTGCGGATATAAGCACGCATAGTTTACCGATAATCGTATCCAGAACCCTTTCAGCCCTAGCCAATTTATCAATATGCATCTTCTCCTTACATTATTTACATAGGATAGGTTGTTTTAGTATGAGAATAAAGCAAATGATCATACACCCGAAACTATCTGGGATGAAAATAAAAACTCCCCCAACCTGTTTAGGAGGAACCCACTGACATAGTTTAGGAGAATTCAGCAACACATCATATATCAGTTAATGACGCGTATTATTTTTATGATGAAGCTGAAGCTTCGTCCCAGGAAGACATTCCTCTTGGGCTGGAATCCGAAGCAATCCGCGACACTGATTTCACTGTGTCATCGGAAAACACAGCTGTCAACGGACAGAAGAGATACGCGCGTTTGAATTCACCCGTCAACTCCGCCTGGTGCACAAAACCCGGCGACACCATCAGGGCACTGATGGTTCGATTGGCAGAGCCACACTTCATTACGAAGGTACAACTAACTATTTTGAGCACTGTTCAAATTAGCATGTGAGTACAAAAATTTGTTCCTGTTCTCGCATCGACTCTCTTGCAATACTATCAACTTTGAACATGTTCAAAATCTCAATAAGAGTTAATGAGAGTTCAATATCTGGCTTTCATTTAACCAACATTCGTACACTTCCATTGGCTCCCGTGCATTCTCATCAACTTTAGACATGTTAAAAATTCCTTTGGAAGTTGATAAGAGTTTAACACGATAGTTTAGGGACTCTGGTCAACTCTCATGAACTGGCGGCGCGCATGAAACTAGAGTTGACTAATTAAATGACCTTGATACTCCTAGCGGGGGGTACCCGTCGACATTCTGGGTAAGAATGTGAGATCTAATCCCTCAAACTCTGATCCTATTTCAGACTTATGAAAAAGAGAAATTATTATTGCATCAAAATTCTCGTTAAAAACGATACACTTTTCCAGACTAAAGAGCGAAAATCTATACCCTATTTCAGATCAAATCGGTCCGAAAACCATACCCTAAAGGAACGCACATACCCGTATAGCTAACTGTAGGGAGTACCCCCCGGGACTTGTGAGACAATACATGAGAGTCGGGGTAGCCTCGCTCGGTTTGCAGGTAAAGATCTCGGACGAAATATTATAGGAAAATTCATAGCCCTGACGAGGGTATTCCATGTTAAATTTCACGAGAAAAATAATATGAGTCAGGCAGTGAATTTTCCTTGAATCGCATAGCAGGGATGAATCTCGCAAGTTAACTTAATGAGTGTATATATAAACTTGGATCGACTTTTGCTTAACTGGAAAGTTAAAGCGACCACACGAAAGCCATTTCAGTGCTCTGTCAACCGACTGGTGAGCGGCCACAACTTTTAGCGGGAAAGCTTGAGGGCGCGCGCGGCTCAAGTTGAGTGCAATTCCACGTTAAATACTTCCTCCTCAAATGGTCGATTAGCCAATCAACTTGCGTGATTCATCCCTACTATGCGATTCTCTTACGAACATACCTCACGCAATCCTCGCGCTCGGTTAAGATATTTTTATTTGGTTTTGAAATTTACTTGTTTCATTGTGATTATTCTCCAAGTTTCTGATACAAGGAAAACTATGCGAGTTCAACACGACGTGCGAAGAAGGAGCTAAGAATATCCGAGTAAATTTTGATGGAAGGATGTACTCACAGAACGGGAGGGTCAAGGTGTGTTAGTACCTAGCTCAATACAACAATGAAGCTTCTCTGTCCGCCTGTTTGTCTGTTTAAACTCTTGTTGCCTATCTTCTAAAAACATTGGGCTTTAGTTCTACGTCAGTGAGTAAGCTAAATGATAGGATAGATCAACTAAAAGGTGATATACTGTGTATTTTCCCGCGAGGGTGAAACGTTTAAGCTATAGTTTCTAAATAAACTAGCTAGGTTTTCTACGTCAGTGAGTAAGCTAAATGATAGGATAGATCAACTCTGTAAAAGGTGATATGTTGTATATTTCACACTGAGGGTGAAAAGTTTCAGCTATAGGTTCTAAAGAAACTAGGTTTGCTACGTCGGTGAGTAAGCCAAGTGATAGGATAGATAAATTGATACGTTTTTCTATCAGATCGTCGCGAGGGTGAAACATATCAACATTTAGTTGATCTGACCAGTCCTATCATTTGGTTTACTCTACCTAGTTTCTTTAGAAACTATAGCTGAAACTTCTCACCTTCACAACGAAACTAATACACAGCAAATCAACTTTTTTTGTTGTGTTTCTACAACAATAAATACAGCAGCAGCTGCATCAAACGCCACACATTTACAAGTAGCATGACTGACATATAGATATAAACGCCTTACTAGTTCGTTAAAGTGGCTGCCAGGTCGGAATAGCTCTTGGTTCTTATATAATCGTCCCAGTTGTCATCAATTTTGAATAATCTGAGACGATGGGGACGCTTTGGACAGTTCTCATTTCATTTCACAGCTCAATCAGTTGAGAACGTTTTGGCGCGAGATTCATGAAATGTTGGCTGTTAGTAAGAGAAGATGGATCCAGTTAAGGCAGTTTTGCGTATAATAGAGAAAGAGATGCGGCGAAATGGAAGATTTGCGGTTCACGAAATACTGATTTAAGAAAAGAAAAGAGCTTGAAGCTCTTCTCACATATTATGTACAAGAGCTTCGACGAATAGTTTTTTCTTCAAGTCAAGTGTCATGTTAACTGATTTACAGATTTTAATATAAAAACAATGTTACAGATGATAGACAAAGTCTACTTAATCTACCCAAGATGCTACTATTGTTGTAAACGTATGGAAATATAGAAAATTTTTCTTCCCAAAAAAAAGGAAAAAGAAAGAAAAGAAAAAACACACAAAGGTATTCTAAAACATGGTGAAAACTTTCTCTGCTTCCAGAGATTCTACGGCAACTTGTTGGAACAAGCAGTGGAACACAACTTCATAGTTCCACATATGGCAAGAGATGTTTCCTTCATTCTCGATCCTCCACCAAGGGTCACGTGTTTGCGGTTGGAAATATTTGGGAGGAAGAACTCTGCAAAAAGAGAAGGTAGGCGGGTTACGTGACAAGCAGTTAAATTTACAGTCTCCTCAAAATCCATAGACCCATTTCCAAGTCAACCATAGACCCATTTCCAAGTCATCCTCTATTTTTACATGTGTCTTGAATGGACACTAAGCAACTTACCCGCCATCTGCAATAGCTAAGTAACCAGGCAAAGAGAATGAGCTTGGGAACGAGGCTATGATTATCCAATACATTACGATCCCTTTGCGGCTATTTAGGTTTGGCGAAGCTTTCGGGCCTCAAGAGGGCAATAATTTTGACCTCTTTGAAATATGTTAACAGCTCCTCCCGTATATGTTCAATGCAAGTGTTTAATACTTTATTTGGATATAACCTGTATAAGACATACTGGACTACAACCTCGTTCCCAGGCTCTGCCCTCTCCCGAAAGATAGATCCTGGTTGGGTCTGGTCACGTCTATATTCGGCAAATACGATGGACGTCTGCGAGTCGTGATGAAGTCGGGCTAGATACAATTGCCGAATATGACATTTCAATGACCCAAAGTTTGATACGGGGTGGTGACAAAATAAAATAAACGTGAAACGGATGTTTATCAACCAGAATCTGGGTGCCACGTGACCAGATCCAACCAGGGTGTTTATCTCGGGAGAGGCTGCTTAGACTGCCGTTCCTGTGTTCAATTATCTTTGCTCAAATATCGTTGGCTCAGCAAATTGACCATCACCACAATATATCTATCAATCTATTTATCTAACTAAAACCCAATTGGTGCAAAATGTACAAGTTTGGTGATGGACTTTTACTTTTGAATAACCATTTGATAATACAAACAAAACACAGTTGTCATGCACTGATCCAACGGTGAGTGAATTAAAAGAGAAGACTTTGAGGCGTTGAAACCTAACCATAGTAACAGTGACGTTCCAACTTTTGTTGCAGAAATTGTTCCCTTGATTAAAAGAAGTTTTCTGGTATTAAAGGAGCTAAATATGATCTTCGTCTGTCGAGCGGAACACAAACATACCAGGTGAGGCTGAACACTAACATATACCAGGTGAAGCTGAACACAAACATACCAGATCAGACTGAACACAAACATACCTGGTGGGACTGAACACAAACATACCAGATCAGACTGAACACAAACATACCAGGTGAGACTGAACACAAACATATCAGGTGAGACTGAACACTAACATACCTGGTGAGACTGAACACAAACATACCAGGTGAGACTGAACACAAACATACCTGGTGAGACTGAACAATAACATACCTGGTGAGACTGAACACAAACATACCAGGTGAGACTGAAGACAAACATACCAGGTGAGGCTGAACACAAACATATCAGGTGACACTGAACACAAACATACCAGGTCAGACTGAACACAAACATACCAGGTCAGACTGAACACAAACATACCAGGTGAGACTGAACACAAACATACCTGGTGAGACTGAACACAAACATACCTGGTGAGACTGAACACAAACATACCAGGTCAGACTGAACACAAACATACCAGGTCAGACTGAACACAAACATACCTGGTGAGACTGAACACAAACATACCTGGTGAGACTGAACACAAACATACCTGGTGAGACTGAAGACAAACATACCAGGTGAGGCTGAACACAAACATATCAGGTGACACTGAACACAAACATACCAGG
>JANSTR010149697.1:0-10998 GCA_025434805.1 Antipathozoanthus remengesaui | reverse complement strand
TCCTATTTAGGCAATTGTATTTATTGTAAATAACTATTATTTATTACTATTGTAAATAGGAAATAAAGAACCTTGAAACCTTGTTTCCTCAGTACCAGTCATGACGCTTCGCAATTGAACTTCTTTCAGATTCCACAACAGTTGCACTCCATATATTCAAGCTTAAATTTTAATGGCAACTCATTGCCGGTTTCTTATCAAATCTACCAAAATTCTCCAAAATCAACTTTGACGGTATCTCGGTGAATATTGAAATAAATTAAATTTTACTTGCCTCATTTGTAGTTGGTGTCCTTCTTGATCTCAAGTCATTTTGACGGGTTTTATAGTGGGTGGGAGGGAAGGGGAAATTCCGATTTCTGTTCCCGAGTTCAGCGCTTATGCCCAGTTTTCGTAGTGTTCAGTGGATGAGAGTTAGCGACTTCCTATGGACAGAATTCCAGAGGAACCGGCTGGTACTCAGTAGACTGGAGCAAGTCGAATAAAGTGTATTGCGCAAGGAAATGCCGGTCGGGGTTTGAACTCACGACCGTTGGGTTACGAATCATACACGCTAACTGCTCGACTACTGACTGGAGCAAGTCGAGCAAAGTGCCTTGCTCAAGAACATGGCGGATTTGAACTCACGATCGTTGGGTTACGAGTTAGACAAGCTAACCACTTCACCATTCACTGGAGCAAGTCGACTAGTCTTGCTCAAGGGAACAACATAGTGGTTTGGTCGGGGATTTAATAAACTCACGACCACTAGGCTACTATATTTAGTATAACAACTGCTTTGTGGAACACGTTCTTTAAGTTTTATTCCTTTATATAATGACACAAATGAAGTCTTAGAATAACCAGTTACTGGAATATCTCGTAATACGTATATACCAAACTACTTCTGGGATGCTAGCAGTATGTTTCCATATCCTCACTTGAACATCGTCAGAAAGCACGATAAATCTCTTTCTAATCTAATTTATAACCTATTCTTAAGATTTTCCGAACCTTCTCTCTAAATTTGAGTATTTTGCCTATAAGATATAAATTAATATATTGTTTTACCGTGTCGTACTAGTTACTTACTAAATTTCCACTTTCCGTAGAATATTGTTACTGCCACTCGAAAATAAAACTTGTATCTTCACATGGTTGTGTGATATAATATAGCTTTATATTTTGACACGGCGCGAAAATACAGTACAGCACTACGCTACATTACGTATATTTTTATCGCAAGCAAATGAATATACTATATAATAAGCTCTGCCTTCCAAAGTAGACAATAGGTACAACGAGATAACGGGAAAAAACCAGCCTCCTCTGCAGCCAACTCAGACTCGGCAGACTCGTAACCAGTCGGGTCGTTTTTGGGAAAAGCGGGCGCGAAAGGAACGCTGGGAAGGGAAGGAGAAACATCTTTTCCTTCCCACAATTCCTCCAGCACCACACTTCTTTCTCTCGCTGACGACTGTGTTTCCCTTTTGCCTTCCCTTCCCATCGTTCTGTGCGCGCCGGCTTTTCTAAAAAAAAAAACGACTGGATAGGAGTCTGACTCAACGGGCAGTTTCCTTCGGCCAAGCCGGATGGACGGAGAGTGATTGTGAATCATGCCTAATAAGGGTATGATCCTCTGCAGTTAACTCAGAGGCCAATTTCCTTAGGGGAAGCCAAATGGTAGGGAAATGATTGTGAATGATGCAAAGTGAGAGAGAACATAAGTTAGTGTGAGAGATAGGAAGCTACGCTCATTCAGGAGCTTGGGCCATTCGGAAAATTGATTGCGGAGGAGGCTGCTATCCAATTACTTGTGCATTGAATAGTTGAACTGGTGCGCAAACTTTTCTATGTTTCTAGTTGTAGCGATGGCATCCATTTGCTCGGCAACCCGTCTAACAGCTTTCTTATTCAAGACCTTTCCTTCCAAACGAGTCCTCGGAGTGTTTGTGTTCTTTTTCAAGTTTGTAAGGCGAGCGTATTTAGCTTTTTTCGACAATCTTGTCTCCTCCGAGTTCGTCTTGAGTTTACGCCTTTCCTTGCCCCCAAGGTCAAGTCCAGTGGCGGCCTCGATTTCAGGCTGGATTTCCTGCCAGCTGGGTTCATCTGCAGCACTGGCAGCGCTCGCTGTGCCAGCAACTTCATCCTGTCCGTCTGATTCTTGCTGTCCTTCAGGTTTACCACTTTCATCACGGGGAATAATCCGTCCATGAAAGGGGCACTTAAATCGATCTCGCCTGGGACACAGTTTTCCACTGGGGAGGGGTGCACGACACGCCCATTTCACAGGCTCAAACTTTCCTGCAAAAGTCATGAAACGTGTCCGAACTTGACCTTTCACTGCCTCGGGCACATACTCTTCATCAGCATTGTCCTTCGAGCCGTAGAATCGGTGTATGGAGTCGTGCTTGATGACAGAAGGCGCTCCTCCAGTCGGATCGTTCCAGAACAGCAGATCCACGTCAAACGGCACGACCGGAGCTTGTTCTAGAAGCTTCTTGCGCTGTTCAGAGTCCTCAGGAGAGGAAGAGGCACCGGTGCTTGTGGAGGTTGCTATGTTGGATTGTTTCTGGTTTGAACGGAATGCCTGTCTGTATTTCAACATGTCAGTAGTAGATGCTGCTGGGTCGTTCATTGTGTCACGTTTGTAACCGAAGTCTTGGCGACTCGTTGGGGTTGCTTCAGTGGTCACTTCCCCTGAGGGAAAGAGAATCTCATGAGCTCTAGCATTTCACTTAAAATTGATAACAAATCTGGATACAAGTCTTGTACAGTATTTACGGTAGGGATATTATATTGCAATGTACATAGCCAAAAGACACACATTTCTGGCATTATATTTATGAAACTTTCTGAAAATCTTTGAAAAAATTAGTCAATCTTCAAAAATTATCTAAAAGGTTTGAGTATGCTTTTGAAGGTTTCCAAAAATGTCCTGACCTTAGTTTCCAAATATGAAGTCAATAAATGTTAATTATAGTGACTATCCTAGTTTGCTGTCATACCTATCAAAGCCTCCTTGCCGTCTGTTCTGGAACTTGTTGTGTGTGGTAGCGGCTCCAAACCATACTCGTGCCGTAATTCTGCAGGGATCTCTAGCTCTATACCCTCTTTCTCTGCAACATCCTCAAACTCATCATCACTACTCTCTTCAGCAGCCACCTGGTCAAAAATAATCAGTCAATTAGTAATTAACCAATCAAGGAAAATATGATAAACTCGGCTACTGATCAGTCATCAACAGTTTACAGCTGTGTTGATGGATTAAATATCATTATTATATAGCATCACTGATTCTTAAATCCGCAACTAATTTCCTGCATTCTGATTGGCTGCAACTTGGGTGAACACTGTAACTTACAATACAGACTTTTCACCAGCAGTGAAACAGTGAGTTCGAATATTGAGTAACTATTTCAGTGAAACAAAAGACGTAAAAGAGCCATATAATAGAAATAATTATTATAAAACAACCTTGTTTCCTCAGTCTGTCTAGCAAAATATGTGCCCTTTACCCTTTACATAGACCTTGCTTTACTCATTCTGTACCATGAAAGATCTCAAGCAAAATGTTGTCTGAGACAGATCAATGCACTTGGTTATTAAGATGTTTTTATAGTGCACTGTGTGCAACTGTGGCTATATACTTTACTTCTACTCATAGTAATATTTTTAATACTTTGTGGCTGGAAGTCAACTAACCAAGTGTTGTGCAGAAAAGTAGTAAATCACATAGTAAGTATCTGATCAAATATTAAATTAGGTCTGTCAGCAGCAAGGACTTGCTCAACTTGTTCTAAACCACAAAGAATGCAAAGAAATAATCAACCCTTTAAGCCCCAAGCACGACAAATGATGTGTTGGTAAATTCTCCCAGCTGAGCTCAATACTTTCTGAGTAAGCAGTTTGGGAGAATTTGTCTTTTCAACTTCCACAACTTATTCCACTTGATCAATTTCTTATTTCTCGTTACCAGTTATATTGTTTTGTTATGAGTTATGTAAGGAGAAGTTAGATCTTGATAAATTGCTCTGGGCTGAAAGGGTTAAGGATGACATAAACTAATTAAGGCCACAGTTTGGCACATTTTGACTTCCTACAAATTCTCAAGATTAGACTACAATTAATCATTATCAACATTATTATTATCCATTTATCATCAATTAACCCCTGTCATGCTAACCCCATTTTCACACAAACCAAGGATATCGCAACTTTTGAACCATTTGTTGAAACCTTATAGTGTGACCATTCATTTTGCTTGTCTTGAAAGGTAGAGTCAGGAAATGCTAAGTGTTTCAATAAATTCAGATGTTTACAATTTTCATGAAGTATAGCTTATATGAGTTTAGATAATTACACATGTAGTCCAAGAAATGTAGGAATTATTAACCCCTGTCATACTAGACTCATTTTCACCTAAACCAAGGATATCTCAACTTTTGAACCATTTGCCGAAACCTTATAGTGTGACCATTCATTTTGCTCGTCTTGATAGATAGAATCAGGAAATGCTAAGTGTTTCAACAAATTCAGAGGTTCACAATTATCATGAAAGATGGCCTATATTAGTTTAAAGATTTAGCAGGAGAGTGGGGGAGCAATTGCATGGCGTATAGTTTGTTCCTCCTTTTTTCTCCATCTTTTGTGTCAGTAGCAGAGAAGGAGTACCACCAAAGGTCTTCAGACAACAACTTAAATCAAGATTAACAACAAGGCATACCTTTCTAAGAACTGCCCATGTATGTTTTTATTTATGGCTGTTACTACTCTAAGGTGGATGGAGAAACTTTTAAAACAGGTCTCATGACCCAGTTGACAAAGGTCTCCAAGGACCTACGGTTAAACATCCTTATCTGAGCATGTACCAAAACAACATGTCTCAAGAAATTAATTTGAAAAAGTCGTAATATATTTGACTAACTGTGTCAGTTCTAATACTAGGCTCTTCTGGTGTGCAATTTAAAATCTCTAATTGGGAAACATATCAAAACACATGCCTTTAAGAAGGACCAATTTGGTTATGGGATGGGGGCTAATTTATTGCAAGTTATCATTTCATTTTGAATACTAAACATTTCATTGAACACCTTTAGAAGAATAGGTTTTACCAACCTCAGGATTGTCTTTAGTCATTTTAGGCATGTTATTACCCTGTGATTCAATGGGGACAAGCTTAATCTCAGCGAATTTATCCCTGGCAGCTTCCATTGCTTGTTTAAGGTCGATAACTTGATGAATTCTCTGTTGAGTATTCTCTCCTTTGGATAGTACTGTAAGCCACTTGGTGGCCATGGGGAGAAGCTTCTGTGTAACCTCTTTGTTCATTTCCCGTAGTGTTGTTATAACAACACTATTATCTGATGTCTCATGGATCTCTGGACCTTGCAAGTTGATGTCAATATTGAGGTTGTATGCTCTACTGCCTAACGAACAAGATGGAGGTCAATATTATGCCTCTATTGTATGGCAATCAATGATAGTATATTAACTCTGATTGGCTCTTGACAAGAAAATATTTTATGGTAATTTGATAATGACTGGTTATTATAAGATTTTTTCTCTGACTGCTCACTGACTAGATTCATTCTCCATGCGGGTGGCGTAAAAGGGTTGAAAAAGGCCATTTAAAAAATAACTTACTAATCTCATATGTTCGGTTATTACAGGGAAATCTCAGAACTCTGTCTTGACATATTGGCCTCGCTGTCACTCAATACATCAAGGCCTCATTCTGAGATTTCCCTATAATGACTTTCACTCTCAGTTAATAAGTAGCACTGACTACTGTATGTACAATCTACTGCTAAAAGTGACATGTTTAATGCTTCCTCCTCAACAGCAATTTAATGAAACTAGTTTACAATCTATTTTTGAAATACTCTCCACCGTCTTCAGTGTTTAGTCTTACTAAACCGGCATGTAAATTCTCATTGTAATGTTGAAGTGGCAGATACAGGGAACTGTGTTAGACACATTCCTCCCCTTTTTGAGTTTTAACCAACTTTATTACAGCAAACACAGATGTACAGAAAAGAGTTACACTGCACTAAAATTATAAGAAATGTCATTAAAGAGACTTTAAAAAACCAAACATTTTTCACATTTATTTAGCAAGAGTCCAGGCCTCCACCCCCCTCCCCTCCCCCCTGTGGCAACTTGTGTCTTTCAGGTTGTGTTACCCTGCAAAACTTACTAGATCCAATCCTGGAATATATAATTGTTACCTAGTCCATGGTCGGCAAGTACTGCTGAAGAGTGATGACCTCTGCTTGCTTCAACATCGGCCGATATTGTCACTTCATTGTTCATTCCCTCTCCTTCATCATCATCACAGGCATCCCTGTCAACTGGACCTTCAGATGCCTCACAAGGCTCCCACCTATCATCAATTTGACTATTATCACAGTGCAGATGATGCACTGCTGCACTGTTCTCTGTCTTGTTGTTTCTTTCAGCATGATCAAAGGTACTTCCACTGACCACATTTCCTTCTGTCATTGCTGAACCAATTTCCCCAACCCGTGTTGTCTTATACACCTCATATTCATCTGGATGTGGAAGCAACAATTTGAAACAGTTTTCCATCTCTGTGAGACACAATTTTATCTCTCCTTCCATCTCGCTGATCTGATTATCGACTAAAGCCAGTTTCTGTTGTAAACGATTTTGCCTTCGAGTTTCTCTTTCCACTGATCTCTGTCTCTCTGCAACAGATCTTGTCCTCATTGAATCAAACTCAATGTGTTTGACCCTTTTGAGATATGTATATCCCAACGACAACTTTTTGTAATGGTTCCCAAACTTTTGATTCCATTTTTCTACTGCTTCTAAAGCCTTTTGTTTGAGGATTTCTGCAGCACTTTTGGGTGGCGGAAGACGAACACCAAAATCCGATTCAACTGTTAGCTCTAAAAAAACTTGAAATTCTTCCAACAGCAGTTCCCTAAAAACGTGGGATCTCATGAACAGTTGGTCAATAATTTGAAACGCAGAGAGTCTAATTTCAGAATGATCTTTCTTTAACTGAGTCATGACTAAGTGGAAAACATGTCTCACGTAAAGATCAGACGTCTTACAAATACTCTTGACTTTCTTCACGTTCTTTTCGTTCAGAGAAACCTCTCCAGTGGTTGTCAGATCCTCTATTAATTCACCGAGTTCATCAAGCAATTGAATGTCTGCAGCAGCCATTTTCTCAACAATTGACAAGATCAGCAAAAATAAATAAAATTTCAAGAACTTAGTAACCACTCTCTCAATCAACCACTGATCAAACGTACAGTCGGCTCGTAATGTTGACAAATGGCGGCGAGATTTTTTTACCAAGATGTTTATCACTTTATTTTCAACCGTTTAATACTCCCAGAAAATTGAACTAATGCATGGATTAACTTAAACATTGCCACATGGGATCATACAAAGAAAAAGTAAAGTCTTGCATATGAAGGCTAAACATCGGCATCCAGGAAAAATATCGTCGACATCGAAACGCTTCGCTTCAAAATCAAATGGCGCGAAAGATACGGAAGCAGCCGAAGTTGTTGGGAAGTCACTTGTGTCGCCGGCGACAGCATGTTCAAGACAAATTCTCAGCATTACAAGCGCGGCTGTTAATGCTTTGGCGGAGCCCAAACGTGCGGATGTAACTGAAATGCATACAACGAAAAGGTTGTTGCACGATGGCGGTGTATCTGAGATTTCTGCCTCCTCCAGACAACCTGCAGTGCTCCACAGTGATATCTTTGATGGAGACACTAGGAAGCCTCCAATTTTGGATTCGTCTTCTACCAGTAGTATTCCATCAGCAGAGAAGGCAATTCTAAATCTTTCAACAGACTCTAGTTCAAATTCTCTGCACTCTAGAGACTGGCAGGACAAACCAGGCCCTGATGTTGTTGATCACAATAGCTCATCCAGCTCCAGAGATGTTTCCTTCAGTGGTACTCAGAGAGTTAGAATTCCATCGAGACTTTTGCGTGAGATCAGATCTCCAGTTGAGCGAGCTGCCACTGTTGACTGGACACATGAGCCTCAGCGTCACAATATAAACAAAGGTATACTTAGTATACTTAGTTTAAAAGTTGAAGTTTCTTGAAATTAGGTCAGATTTGATCCTGCACTGTATGTTGAAGGCGATATACTGAAAATGACCGAGTTAGCGCTGTATGCAGCATTTATTTTAAACCTGTACTTGGGGGTGCTGCACTAAATCAGGCAGTGGCACTTATTCGGCAGCAGCTCTTATTTTGAAACAGCTAAAAACAAAATCCAGAGAATATGGAGGATCAAGTTGCAAACACATTTTAAAAATACTGGTTATCCCTCACTATAATTATTACAAATTCAACTACAAAAGAAGAGATAAAAGCAACTTGAAAGCTGATTTACAAATGCTCTGCAGATTTATTCAGTGTCAATTATAACATCAGTGATGCAGTAAAAAAGTACAAATGATGAAATAAACTCAGATGCCAAGTCAGTTTATAGTGTTCTGCAGCTTTCTATTGTCAAACGTTTTCATGCAATTGAACCTCTATATTACATACTGAAACCAGGATATAAGTTATTTACTGGGGCGGATCTAGGGATGGTTCGATCGAACCCTGTAAAGTGAAGTAAACGCAAATTACAGTATAGCCTGTGCTTCAAAAATAGTAAAACTGAGGTGTTTTAATAGTAGTCAACGCTCACAATTATCCCTCAAAGCCTTCGAAAATCACCTTTTTTGAGTACCTATATTGTAATAGATTGTCTACCTTTGCCGAATATTTGTCCGAATCCCCTTTCACTAAATCCTGAATCCGCCCCAGATTTATATGTACTTGAATTACCGCCATGGCACTTATTTGACAGCGGTGCTTATTACATTTTACAGGGTACAAGAGCAGCATTTATTCGGGCAGTGGCTCTTAATTAATCAGATAGTGGCACTAATTCGGTCATATTTTACAGACTGTAGGCTATATACAGTGTAGACAGCTTTCTTTAATTTACTTTTCCACAAATGATATAGGGGGTTAGTGCTATTGACAGTGAGAGGGAGGGGGCAGGGTAGAAACCTAATCTAGTCTTCTAAGAGAAGCTCCATTGTAAGCAGTAATTGACTCTTAGAGTTATGTAAAATGGAACTGGTATGACCGATGCACAGATGAAATGATCATTCAGCAGTTTATTTAGACCTGTGTGTGTATTGAAGTTTGGTCCCTTGTCTGTGATGCCATATGATTCAGCCATCATATCTTATCCTAGGTTACCAGACGTTTTGTACCCAAGACGTTTCGTCCCAAGATGTTTTGTTTCTAACAGCTGGAATCACATACAGCGCAATCAACTTATATATAACAATATATATATATAATGATAGCAAAAGACTTACGACTGTTCAAGAAGCAGGTGTAGCACAGTTGGTTAGTGTGCTGCCAATTCGATTCTCTGTGATCTTAACATCTGTTTAAACTTTCCTCTAATCTGTGTAGCTGGAGCTTTAAATACCCATAAAATGAGCATTGACAGAGGGAGGAGGTAAAGGGTGCACCTTCGAGCGCTTTATACACGAGCCCTTGGCTTGGGAGATTTGGGCAACCACTCCCCGCACTATCGAAGTAAAATTTTATAAATTACCTTTACCTTTTACAAACTAGTTGCACTTTGATTGCAATGTGCACATGCTGTGATAAATTGTGACAACAAGCTTGTTCGTTGTGAGAAGCGGGCATTTTCGAGTCGCCAGAAGATAAAAATTAAATGAATGCACAGCTGTAACAAATTGTGGATAACAGAATATTATAATATTATTGCGTGATTTATATCTTATAATGACCTGTAGATTCTGCTTATCTGTGCGGACAAGTTCTTCAGCAAAGATACTCATCCTCAAGCTGAAATCACTAGTCTGAGATGACAAGGCCATCGAAAGTTGATTGTCCAGACATTTTTATGTGCTCTTAACAATATCTTTGTAGTTAATTGAATCTTTGTAGAATTCTTAGTTCAGTGATTATTTTTGCAGATGATCTCCATGCAGAATCCACACCACTGATTGTAAGGCACAGCAATGAACCTTCTGCTTGGGTTTTGACAACAGCTAACACTCTGCCGACGTCCACTTATCATTACACTAGTGTATCACATGAGACAAAGAAAATTCATCCAAGGGCTTCAATTCCAGTTCCTTTCACAGCTGACACAGTTGATGCTGGTGTGTCTCAACAGGATGATTTGAAGACACTTGGCTCACCTGGTTTGCCAGATGGACATGATATTCTGAACACTGAGTCTGATGTCACACAACCAGCGGCAAGTGAGCTATTGAATCAGCGGGGTTTTGGAAGTCTTCCTCCATCAAATGCTGGTGTACAAAAAAAGGTACAATAATTAAATAAACTGTGCAAGGCTCTGCTTGTTTTTTCCTCTTTTTATATAATTATAATGTACTGTAGAATAATATGTAGCACAGTGTACAAACAGTATATAATATTGTCATTGCCTCCAGTCAGCAAACACCACCATAAATGTCATAAATAAAATTGTCTCCAAGAAGACAGAAGCCAATTGCAGTATATGCACAGTAATATATGTATGGTGACCAGGTTTGTCAAAACAAGCAACTAGCAAATTTGACCAGCTATTGCAATATCAATTCTGGCTAAAAGTTGTCTTCAGTTGCTAATTAATTTTATGGAGGCTTATTTCATGTTTTGGGGACAATGTGCATATCATGCAGCCCAGTGTGATTAATTCCCCTTTTACCATTTTTATTTTCATGTACTGTAGAACAATTCAACACAGTGTACAAACAGTATATAATGCAGAGAGACAGAAGACCTTCATATGTACGGTAATATAGTGACCTGGCCTGTCAAAACAAGCCAGTGACTAGCAAATTTGACCAGCTATAGTAATGCCAGCTAAAACATTGTCTTGCTAATTTATAGAGGTAAGGGAGTAACCAGTAAGGTTTGGCCGCTCAGCACTGGAGAATAAACAGATATAGTAGTTTAATGGATACGTTAC
>JANSTR010149675.1:0-11005 GCA_025434805.1 Antipathozoanthus remengesaui | reverse complement strand
CCCCCCCCCCCCCCCCCCCCGCCCCCCCCCGCCCCCCCCCCCCCCCCCCCCCCCCCCCCCCCGCCCCCCCCCCCCCCCCCCCGGGGGCGGGGGCCCCCCCCCAACGAGGGCAATTGCCTCCCCCCACCACTTTTTTCTCTGATTTTATTCAGTTAATTGATGCACACGCTTTTTATGTTTCTTGGACTCTTTCTCCAGTTGGTCATTGTATGAACAAAAGGAATAAGGTTGGCCACTGATAGCTTTACAAACTCTCCTCGTCACTCTGTAAACAGCTGAATTTGTTAAATCAACTCTGTCCGAATTCAACCAATTATACTTCGGGTTTCCAGGCCAAGGTACCAAAAAGTTATGAATAGCTGCTTATCAACTATTACAGAAGGCCTTCCTTGTTCATGAAGAAGAGAGATTTCTGGGCAGTTTCCAAGAAGCTGGATTAACCTTTCTGCAGTACTTCTGCGCATTCTGAAGTGACTTATGAACGTGGGTCTTAGTTGCGAGGTACAGCGCGCCAGCGTTCTGACAAAAAAACTGCTCACATCTTCTACTTTCTGAAAACCTATTTCTTCATCATCCAAAATGTTCAAGAGTACAAAATAAGAAGCAAGAACAACACGTCATAGTTCTTGTCTTGATGCCATAGTGATTTGACTTTTCCCACACTTACTACGCCGCTGACCAGTAAAACACATGTACCAACTTTTCGTAAAATGAGGTTTCGGATTTTGCGTTCCACTTGTTCCAGAAATCCATACAATCCAGATTTGACAATCCGGATTTTGATTTTACAAAAGAAAAGCACCCCGGCCTAAGATATTACTCTAACTAGAACAAACTAATTGCTATAAAAATGCTTCGGCAAAAAAGCACTTGAACTTCGAATTATTGGAGTAAAATCAAGTCCAAAAGTAATAGAAATTACTTCGACTGAGCGGGGACTTCAAATTATCGGAGTTTGACTTATTCGAGGTATAGTGACAAAAAAGTGGAGCAAAACCGAGGGAAATAAACTGCACTTGGAATTAAACAGGAAGTTCCAGTATAAAAGGGATTGCTCCTCCCTCTTTTCTCGCTTCGGAAATGAAAATTTGAAATTCGAAATTCACTGAACAGCAAACGAAACAGATGCGTGTTGCATACCTCTTCACAAAACTCTAAATATTGAAGACAGAGACCAAATAAACGCGAGAAAAGTGAACAGAAGGAAGATCAAAATACTTCTGCTACAACTTTTTTTTGGTTTTAGAAATGCGCTTGCCTTCGCATTTATCTTCCATGTTGTTAATTTTAAAATTACGTGCTATAACATCGCATGTCACACTGCTGTGACAGAGTTGTTCACTCGACGGTGGCTGATTGACAAATGAACCGAACAGTGGCCTGACCAGTCCCTTTTATACTGGAACTTCCTGTTTAAACGGGGACTCAAGATATTCGAGTTCGAATTATTGGCGTTCGAATTACCGGGGTTCATCTGTACTAAAATCTAACACAATAAACCACTGCGCCTACCTGTTCAGAATTGTACGAAGTAAACTCTTCCCAGTTGTTACTGTATGATAAGGTGTAGCTCATGACCCACTGACTCATCGACGACCTTCCTTGTGTGGCCACGCTGCTAACTAACAACTCATTCAGAAAATCAACCTGTATCCACTGGTTTGTATCTTTCAACCGCGCTACCCACGCGCCAGCATCTGCCTCTGAATACAATCTACAGTTCTCGTGCGCCGAACTGTATGAACTTGAGAACGTAATATCCGAGTCTTTGATTTGGCCAGTTGTCATTCCTAGAGGTCTTGGCTCCAAACAACCTGTTTAATATACATACATACATATATATATAAAGTGTTCCCCAAAAGACTTTGTTTCACAACAAGTACATATTATTCAGTATGTGAGGGTCTTAGTCAGACCGCTCAAAGAGGTTCAAGACTTCAGGGTTAAGAGATTAAGCCGTACTCTCAAGTTAACAGACCACAAAACGGGGATCGCTACCCTACTCTTTTCGAGAAGTGTATGTTTTTCTAAGTCCCTCGATAGAACGTCGAGAGACTAGACCAACGACTTGATATCTCTGTCCACGCAAGTGCGGCGAAAGAAGATCGCACAAATTTCAACCCTCGACCAGGCCGGGAATTGTACCCGGAACCTCTTGGTTGGCAGTCAGAAATCTTAACAACTGCGCTAACCCCTCTCGCACCCGGCATATGAGCAGAAATCGGTTGGACAATTGATGTTTTCTTCCTAAACCAGTCTAACGCATTATTCTACGTAAGCTTTATATAAGGTTAAAGGGCAATCCGCGAAATTTAACCCAAGTCATAGAAAATATGTCAGATTCCCGCAGGAATGGTTTCTGGTGAGTTCTAAAGCAAAGTTCTCACTGGGGAAAAATTTCCAAGCACGGGACCAATTTACGAGCTCAAAACAATTTCAAATATTGGTGGATTTGATTAGTGATAACACTATTGATTGACTGATTAATTAAAACTAACATTGATTGGTGATAACAGTATTTGATTTATTGGCTGATAATATAATTGATTGGTGATAATAGTATTTGATTGATTGCCTGATAATACCATTGACTGGTTAAAATACTAATTAAATTATATTATGGAGACCTTCGTTGGAATGTGAATAGCTAGACACTTTTCAACTGTCGTCTTGAAAACAGAACGTGAAAACTCAATTTGGGGGTTTCGCAGAGAACGTGAATATTGGAATATAAACTATTATAATCTTCGTTCGGCTTCTGATTTTTACCATTCGCAAACCTTTACGAAAAATAAAAGACACATATAAAGTATATTAACAAAGACAAAGAAGAAAGGAAGTTAGAAATCAACGAGGCGTTATCGTTGACGTTCCCGTTGTCGTTGCTTAAGGTACTTATCATCTATGTGGGTGGCGTGTCAGCAATTTGCCTAGACTTGAATTATTACAAAATGCTTCAAGAGTTTATTATAATAAAACGAGTAAGCTGTTGCAAACCGCACCGAAAGTACGTCACAGAACACCGGTGCACTCTGTGTATCGAATGGTTAATTTTTGGCTGTGGTAGTTTGTCTTGGGGCCCCGGGGAGGGTGCATTTATTCATCGAGGGAGGGGGGAGGGGTCGACAGCTATAGGAAAGCATGCATGTCTGATATATGGCGTTCATGGTAGCAAGTAGCAATTTTCAATAAAATGGAATTTCTTGATTAGGGTTTCACCCTGTTGTGTACTAACGTGATTAGGGTTTCACCCTGTTGTGTACTAACGTGATTAGGGTTTCACCCTGTTGTGTACTAACTTGATTAGGGTTTCACCCTGTTGTGTACTAACTTGATTAGGGGTTCACCCTGTTGTGTACTAATTTGATTTGGGGTTCACCCTGTTGTGTACTAATTTGATTAGGGGTTCACCCTGTTGTGTACTAACTTGATTAGGGGTTCACCCTGTTGTGTACTAACTTGACTAGGGTTTCACCCTGTTGTGTACTAACCAGTTGTGCTTTTTTAGTGGGGCATGCTTGGCAATTTTGTAAATTTATGCGCAACTAAAATAAAATATTTATTTAAATGTCCCGCTTTGAGAGAGAAAGAGTGGTCCATGGCTACCAAGTCCACAGTCCATTTCCGGCATCATTTCTGATAAAACGATAACAAAGATACACAAAAAGTACTCAATGAAACTTACTTGGTGAAGGCCCCAATTCCAAGCATTTATATGAGCCCGGGGTATTGATGCACGCCATAGAGCCATCGGATGTAATGCATGTGTGGATACCGATCTGACACTCATCGATATCTAGATGGAACATGACAAAATATTATTTATATTGATGATGGCAATAAAAAATATTTTTGTTATTCAATCAATGAAACAGGAAGCTCCAGTATAAAAGAGATAGCTCTCCCTCTTTCTCACTTCAAAAATGTAAATTTGAAATTCAAAGTGCATTGAGTGCTCAGTAGACGAAACAAACCTGTGTTGCAGACGTAAGCCTCTATATTTGAAGACTGAGACCAAATAAACGCGAGAATAGTGAACAGAAGTAAGCTACAAATAGTTTTGTTGCAACTAGTATTTGTTGGCGCTTGCTTTCACATTTATCTTTCATGTGATTAATTTGAATATTGCGCGCTATAACATCGCATGTTACACAGCTGTGACAGAGTTGTTCACTGGACGGTGGCTGATTGATAACTAAACTTGGTCAGAACCTGGTTCTGAGCCTTTTATACCAGCGGTCCTTGCTTTTAAAAGACGTTGTGCAGCTATTTTCCAAACAATACCATAAAGGTACCTGGGGTGAACAATAAAATCTTGCACTGTCAACATCCCTGTTAGACTTGCTACAAGTCGACTCTCATATCGTTTTGTATTGCGATTCAAAAAGTCCAAAATCGAACGTGAAGCGCCGGATCAGCGAGCTTGAAGCGACCGAGCGGAGGCGCTTCAAGCTCACTGGCTGAGCGCTTGGCGCTCGGTTTTTTTGATATGTTGAATCACCACATACATAGTTAAAATACACGAGTCGACTTGTAGGACTTCTATGGATATTTTCAAAACTAAAGCATTTTCTTAGTGAAGCATATTCTTAGCCGGTCCTTTGTAATTTTCGCCAACTTATTTTTACAATTTATTGCAATGAAACTGATTTGATAATTTTTAAATGCGAACTTTAAGAAATAAAGTTATATTTTTACTGTGAAAAAAAAGCAATGGAAGTCAATGTCTTACCATGAAATTCTTCTAACTTGCTGTGAAGAACGAAGAACTCATTGTAGCGCCTAAGCAAGACAAATAAACCCAGATTAGTTACAACTCCACGCGCAATTTGCGTGATCCACTGAGCAAGAAATGAAACCATTCCAGATTAGTTATAGCTCACGTGAAATTTGCGTGATCCACTGAGCAAGAAATGAAACCATTCCAGATTAGTTATAGCTCACGTGAAATTTGCGTGATCTACTAACCAAGACAGGAAATCATCTCAGATTAGTTACAGCTTCACGTGAGATTTGCCTTATCTACTGAACAAGACAAAAAACTATCTCAGCTTAGTTATAGCTCACGTGAAATTTGCGTGATCTACTGAGCAAGACAATAAATCGATCTAGATTAGTTATAGCTTTACGTGGTCTACCCAATGTTCAATTATTCAACAAGGTTGCAAGAATTCAGCTCTACGTGACTTATTGATAGTCCAACAACTATTCAAGTCTGTATTACACTGTCAAGGAATTATAAATGACGTTCACGTATTTTTCAGTGACAGAAAACATCTATCATCTGATACATTTTACACATCATCAAACGTCAAGAAAAACCTCTACAATACAGCTTACCTGGCCGCCTCCCAACTGGATCCTAAACAAGAGAAACAGAACCAAAATGTTGACGTTAGAGTCTATTTCTATTCTCTTCTTCGAACGGTTTCCTTCACAATATTCATTTTTGAAAATATTACAGTGTGCAACAGCAATCTACAGCCAATTATCTTAAACCTGGAGTAAATTACAATACCTTCAGCAACGTCCGGACGTTGTACTGATATAATATAAATTCCAGTCTGTAAGATGAAGATCAGAAAAACGATTACTTTGAGAAGGTAGTTAAGCAATGCATGGCACCGTATAACCTTATAACATACTATACAATAAACTTACACAGGATGTTTCAGCATAAATGGGATAGATCTATCCTCTTTTCTCACCTCGCAAACGTAAATTGAAATTCAAAATGCATTGAACAGTTGACGAAAAAAACGCGTGTTACAGAGCTATCCGCTATCTAGGCTCTATAAATATTGAAGACAGAGACCAAATGAACGCGCAAAAAGTGAACAGAAGTAAGCTGCAAATAGTTTTGTTACAACTAGAATATGCTGGTGTCGGAAATGCGCTTGCTTTCACATTTATCTTTGATGTGATTAACTAGTTTAAAATTGCGCGCTATAACAACGCATGTTACTTGGCCGTGCCATGCAGAGTTGCATGCGGTGGCTGATTGGCGAATGAGCCGAACAGTGAATGGTCTGAGAAGATACCAGAACTTTTTGTTCATCTCCCGTTATTTGTTTGTCGAAAGATCTGTAATTGCTATCCTTAAATTGAACTTGTCGCCAGGTAGAATTGACCGTAACAAAAAAGATGGCGACTGGTACATTTACCCAGAACTTGTACAGCGGGAAAAACACGAAAACTCTCATAAAAATGTACAGAAAGGATCTAAAAACTTCAAATCTCGCATACACAATATTGTCAGTGCATTGACTCATTTCCCAAACAATGCTCTTCCATGTTCAGCTATTCACTGAGATAGGTTCGCAAGGCATTGTGGTCAAATGTACAGCCGCCATCTTTTTTGGTACGGTGGAATGGTGCACTAACTGAAGCGTACAAAGTATGATACAAAATTACAATTGTATAACTGTATGATACTATATTGTAAATGCTGAAATATGATTGGTCCCGATTACTAACCGTCCAACTAATATTAGTATAACACCAACTTAGCCATAATCAACACGGTGAGACAATTGTTTATAACCTTCTCTGTGCTGACACAATATAAAATAGTTATTTGATTCGGTGCATAATTGTTTTCTCATTCTTGTGTTAACCACTATGCGAGTTTTGGCACCACAAATAGTTCATTGAAAAACCGCTTCGTAAATACTAAATAACAACCAACCCCACTTGCCTTTTTAATGAACTCAGTTAACTTTACTGACCTGTTTAGACTCCATGATAAGGTGGGGAATGGCGATACTCCATGTACTCATGTCTCGCAGGCTCATTTCTGATACAGCTCTATCCCCATGATGTTCATCGTCACTTTCAAGTTCAAAATCCTAAACAGTTGCATATCAGATCCAACATTACAATTGAACTTGAACGTGGGGAATATCTTGTTCTTTTATGATTAAAATAATTTAATACATATCAAAAACGTTTAATGCTTCTTTGATCCTTTAGCTAAAAATGGTTGACTTCAGCAGAATCTGCTGGACCGTGGAAGTTGCTTTTTCCCTGCATGAACGTTAATTTCCAAGGCATCCTGATTTGGAGTTTGTTAGAAAAATTAAATCTTCATATATACGTCACTCCTGCCATTACGTAATTACTTCGTTTTTCAGATCTTTCTTGTGATGTCCAAGTTGCCTTAGGATAATTTCGAAGACCACACGAATACGGCAAACGTTACTTTTCTTTCAAAACCACGATGTAACTGTAAACACTTACCGGGGGTGTCTCCACCATGTCAAATGGATCTTCTTCATATGGCGGAGTCTCTTCGCCTATTGTATTCAATTTTACATTTTTTAACAAAAAATACAACTATGATAGCTCAAATAACAAATACTGAAATAACAAAAAGTTTTATTGCCGGGATTTTTTACTTTGGCGTCGGATTTTCTTAAAACTGAATTGCATAAATTACATGTTATGAAAACAGCTTAGTTGTAATGCGTGATAGTTTATTCTGTTGTGATGAAATTCTATTTACTTCAGAGCGATGTAGCTGATTCTTTCAAAATGCTTTAGCTATGTTTGTAACATTTGTTGAAACTGAGAGTTCTACACGCAGAGTAAAACCCTTTACTAAACGGGGCATCTTTAAAATCGTTGATCATGAAGTTTGTAATGTGCAAGAGCATTTCAGAAATCAACACAGTCATACCTTGCTACCAGTAATCTATGTTAGCTATGTTCAAGAAATAGTTCATGAGCCTCAGTTCGACCTTTTTATACCGAACGTTCACAGTGCATGAATGTTTCAGTGAGTGTTTCTCTCTTAACATAAAAAAAATTGCCAGAAACCACATCAAATCAAGCTTACGCATCTGTATATCATCATCGCTTAATCCCAAGAGATAAATAAGATCCAACAAAATACGGCAGCCATCTTGGTGTTCGAAACTGAAGGTGATTTCAAAATGTTAGTGTTTAATGTACACCAACATGGCCGCTATGACGTCAGGTGGAGACGATCTACAAAGATCTGTATAGTTTTCTACTAGTAGACAGTCATCCATGCGAGTACCAATCAGAATTTACAAGATACAACAATTATTTTTACCAATTTTATTATAAAAGAAATACCTTTGATAGGATTTAGAACTTTGTCTTTTATTTTGCTGGCAAGCTTAGACAAGTCAGATAGTGGCTCAAACTTTTTCTTGGACGCCCTGTAAGAAATGATCAGAAAAACGAATGTAATACTTGTGTGATAATATACTCATAAAGCATTCTTGTCAAATCCCCAAAGACTGCAAAAATTTTAAAACTGCAAACCTTAGCGCTGGCTTGGAGAGTGGTCTTGCTGGCAATCGACTGCCACACAACAGTGCGAAGTACTGCAATGAACACATGCAGTAAGTTAATAGTAATTTTGAACACCTTGAAATACTGAGACTGAATGAATCATAAATGCATTTGAACTCGTAGTACGTGTTAGGAATGCAAGTGCATAAAGTAGAAATTATATGGTAATAAAAAATAATGTATGTTGAGCCGCCATTGTAGTGTTGTGCTGTTAATCCTGAATGTTGTAGTGTTGTGTTTCCAGTCTTGAATGTTGTAGTATGTTACTAGTCTTGAATGTTGCAGTGTGTTGCTAGTCTTGAATGTTGTAATAGTATGTTACTAGTCTTAAATGCAGCAGTGTGTTGCTAGTCTTGAATGTTGTAGTAGTATGTTGCCAGTCTTGAATGTTGAGTGTGTTGCAAGTCTTGAATGTTGTAGTAATATGTTACTAATCTTGAATGTTATAGTATGTTGCTAGGTTTTGAATGATGCAGTGTGTTTCCAGTCTTGAATATGTTGTAGTGTTGTGTTGTCAGTCTTGAATGTTGTAGTGTTGTGTTCCTGGTCTTGAATCTTGTAGTGTAGTGTTGTTTGTGTTCCTGCCCCGAATTTTGTTTTACTGGTTTTGAATGTTCTAGTGTTGCACACAGTGTTAATCTCAAATGTTGTAGTGCTATATTGTATGTGTTTTGAATGTTGTAGTGTGTCGTGCTGTTGGTCTTGAATGCCGTGGTGTCGTGTTCCTGTCTGGAATGTTGTAGTGTTAATTGTGTTCTTGCCTGAAATGTTATAGTCTTTATGTGTTGCTCTTGAATGTTGTAGTGTTGTGTTCTTGACTGGAATGTTGTAGTGTTGTATTGCTGGTCTTGAATGTTGTAGTGTTGTATTGCTGGTCTTGAATGTTGTAGTGTTGTGTTGCTGGTCTTGAATGTTGTAGTGTTGTATTGATGATCATGAATCGTCATAGTCAGTGCAACTACTTACATCATCACTCTGATAGAAGAGCGGTAAAAATGCGTTCTCCAGGAGGTTGTACGAATGTTCAAATGCCCTGTATACAAGAAAAAAGTAGCTCGAGACAGTTATGAACAGACTGGTGTCATCCACTACAATATAGCAAAACTGACATATTGGAAAGCGTTTGTCAAGCTCACAAACTTGCAAAAGCGTTTGTCAAGTTAACAACCTTGCAAAAGCGTTTGTCAAGCTTCCAAATTTGCAAAAGCATTTCTTATCTCACAAACTTGCAAAAGCGTTTGTCAAGCTCGCAAACTTGCAAAAGCGTTTCTTAATCTCACAAACTTGCAAAAGCGTTCTTCAAGCTTACAAACTTCCAAAAGCAAAGACACTATTAAAGCCTTTTCTCCGTTGACCATGAAAGATCAACTGTGCGATGTTTTGGTCAAAAAGCATTACACGCTGCTTACAATGGGATTTTGAGGCGCCATCTTGGAAATTTCTCAGCATTCATCTCTTGCTAAAATTTGCGCATGTGCAGTTATTATTTCGACATGTCAGCAAAACCCGGTTATGCTATGGATACTGTGATACAGTTACTTTAGAAAAGGTTTCTTCGTATGCTTGCATATCCAGTCCAAAAATATAATTGATTTTTAAAAATAATGAATTAAAATGGAAGTTCCCACACCCTCACTTAAATTCGAGTGCACACGTCCATTTTCTTAGACAGTCCATAATTCCTTTCGGTCTGGACTAAGGAGGAACCATTTCTCCAAAATAATTGCACACAGTATTAGGAAACTGTGGCATGAATATCAGCTATAATCTATTACCTGACATGTGAAAAAGAAGAAAGGTCAAAGCTGTATATGTATAAGTGCCTGTGCAAAATTGAATACAGAAACACACAAACACGCGGTTCATACTAAAACTAAGGACTGAAATATAATGACTTTTCCATGACCATTTTATGATACAACCTCAGGAAATAACAGCATTGAGGTTGTATATTTGCTAATTTATTTGTGACTAAAGAGAACAGTTTTAATAGTTCAAAAACAGACCACTTCAAGCATTAGAGAACGACGTCAAACCTGGAGAGTAGAGACGCCATCCGTAATCTTCTATTCTTGTCCAGTGGCCCTGCACTAATGAGAACTAAAGAGAATTTTTTTAAGTTTAAATAGAAACAAGTGCTTAGTTTTAAAATTAAGTATTGCAAGGCCTACTTGCATTTCTTTAAATTATATTTGAACAAAGAACTATATGTCCTGAAGTAAACACAAATCAGTAACTGACCATCAGTAGGATACCTAAAATGTGTGCAATTCTACAATTGGTTTCGGCGTCATTAAATCCTATACCAATTGTAGAAACCAACCATTATACATGTGTAATACGGCAAAATAACGGAATACTACTACAACTCGTCTTAAACTACGTTATGAACCAAAGCGGTGCGTTTGCTAGTGGTAATACTATTTCAAAAGATTTTCAAAAATTTTCAAACACGTACAAACGTTTTTAAATTTTTCGAAATTTCCGCAGATTCCCCGAACATTTTCGTAGTCTGGCTGCACTATCGATGTAGCAGTTGCAGTCGGTGAAGGCTAACACTAAGAATTGTGTATACAGCATCATTTACCATCACTCAGCATATTTGCCTTTATTAAATTTTCAACCACGGATATTGCGTTTCTAGCGTTCTGATTGGTTCTCTCAATCTCGGTTATGAGCTCAT
>JANSTR010149664.1:0-11005 GCA_025434805.1 Antipathozoanthus remengesaui | reverse complement strand
CCGACTCAGTTATCTAAATCTGACAATCCGGACAGATCGTCTTGCTGTGAAGAACTAAAACCATTGTTGGAGTATGTATACGTATGTCAGGTTTTGTCCCCAGCTGCGTTTGAGCCAATCCCCGTTCCCTATGATACATCGTTTGACAAGGTGAACGCTATTCTAAACTTGGTTGGAGTACCTGTGATCTACTATGCAGGAACTCAGCTCCCAGGAAAATGAGATTGAATTTTTCGTTTGGACGTTGGTGTTCATTTCTAACAATGTATCCCGTTTTAAATATAATATATGTCCAGTGATTTTTGCCTCGTGAGTGAAGAAGTATATTTTATTTTGAGCAGGCAAGTTTCGCGTTTTCGCTGTTTAACATACAATACTAAATGTAAAGTTCTTAGGAGCTACTCGTCAAAGCCTGAGCAGAGTTCTTATCGCAGTAGGAGCACTATATAACAAAGCCCGTTCAGTTTTCCAAGCTACATCACACCATGAATCAGTTGCTTTGTCTTTTGCGTGAATGCTGGGAAGATGAATTATGCATTGCCATGTTATTCACAGTTTTATCGGTTATACTCCGGCTCATTACAGTTGCATTCATTGCACCCATCGGTTAGCGAGCCAAACGACAAATTGTCGTCACAAATGCTTAGATTTAGTTTTGTTTATTAAATACATCTTGGCCAGTGATTGGTCCACTGGAGTTCTGTGGGTTGTCCACAGCTATTTCGGAGAGCGTTGCGTCGTGCATTTGTACATACAGAAACAGAAATGAATCATGGGTTGACGATGAGCACTAAAATAAACTCGTTTATGTGTTGGAAAATTTCGAAGTTATTATGAAAACTTATGCTAATAAACAAATTCATTTGAACGCTTTAACCAAAAACCTGCACTGCGCGGTACTATTCCACTAGTACTGCCATAAAATCTATGATTCTTGAGGTCGTTTACAATCTTTTTGAATTAGCTTTTGATTAACTTCTTGGAAATATTATTTAAAAAATATGTCTCTCTAGCTCCCTGATGGGTTGCATGTTTTTTGTTCAATTCAGCTTTTCATGTTTCGACTTCTTAGGCGCAACAAAATGTCGGTTTTCCCCAATGTAGTCGTGAGGCTTTTGAGTTTGATGCCGTTTTATCCACAGTTCTTTTAGTATTCCCTTCCTCAGCATTTTCATTTTTGCTCGCCTAGCAGAAATACTTCTGGCGTTTCCTCCGGCTTCAAAAAATGGTTGCGTTTTTAACTTGGAAGAGAAGCTGCTAGTTGAGAGAATAGGTAACGAGGCTCCCTTACCAACCCCCAGAGCCTTCGTCAGCCCACCGATACTACCACTGATGCTGCTATCTGACATGAGCGAATCTATAAAGCTGTTTGCTTTCTGTCCAGTTAAATCGCCATTGAGGATGGACGATCCTTGTAGCGGCAGGGCAGAATGAGTGCCCAGCAGATTTGAACTCGAAACCATGTTGTGGCTTCCGGGCACCTTCCCCATGAACATAATGGAATCCTGAATAGTTTCGATAGGTTTCTGTTTGACAGGGGTAAACTGCGGTTCAACGTATTCTGGTTTTGCTGGAGGAGAAGAATCCGTAAATGCATAATTTTTAAGGCCTTTTTCGCTCTGTTGCACATACTTGTCAATCGCAGACCAACTATCTTTGTCGTCGTAGTTTGAGCCAATTCCTCGTACGTGGTCGAACTCGGACCAGTTTTCGTTACCTAAATATATAAATAAAATTGTGATATTTAAAAAGGCCCTATCACTGCAAGTATAGAGCAGTGGTTTAATAGTTTAATAGCGTGTCTTACTCGAAACCCAAAGGTTGTGAGTTCAAACCCCGACCAGATCACTATGTTATGTTCTTAAGCAAGCCACTTTACTTAGCCTGCATAGCAGGCTCTCCGACGTGGCTTGACTGCGCCTGTTGCATTTACAGGGGATTAGAACAAAAAGTAGAAAGAGCCAATCCCACGTGAACTACAACGGACGCTGACAAATCACGTTGGGTATCCAGTTATTTCATAGAAAGCAAACCGGAGCGCCTGTTATGCAAGCTACACTCCGCTCGACTTGCTTCAGTCGACTCCAGCTGTCCAGTATAAATGAGTACCAGCTTTTGCTGGGCGCTCAGTCTGCGATGGGTTAGTGTTCCGTACAGGGGGAGTCGTGTACTCCCATCTGCATTAATAACACTACAAAAGCTGGCCGGAATAAATTAAAGTCTGTCCTATGAGTCACTTTGCTTGGAAGTTGATCCAGTTTTACACTGGAAAGTTTCAAAGGCTTTTACAGTTATTGTATTTTCTCTAATTGAGCCCCCGGAAGATGTTATTGTTTGCAAGCACTTTAGAAGGGGGAAGGGAGAGGGGGGCTTATTAGAGAGGGGGGCTTATTAGAGAGGAGAACATTGCCGTGAATCTTAGTAGTTTCATTGATCCATCGATCGCAAACATGCAAAGAACAACAATTTTCAGTTTTTATAATCAGTTCTCAATATCTCGCTAATACCAAACAAAACTTTAGTGAAAAAGACAACTAAACAAAAAACCAACTAAGGTATCATTTGAGCAAGGTATATTTTCAACTGTGCTTGAACATATGAGAAAGCCACTACTGCAGACGATGCAATGGTCACTCGACCAACCAAATTTAGATATTTTGTGAAAAAGAAGTTTTGGAATAAAAGGGACTGATTAAACCATTGAGTGAACAACTCTGTTACAGCTGTGTAACAGGCAATGTTGTAGCGCACAACATTCAAAGTAATCGCATGGAAGATATCTATGAAAGCAGCGGTTTACTGAGACTAACAAATACAAGTTGTAACAAAACTATTTGTAGTTTCTTTCTGTTTACCTTTCTCGAGTTTATTTGATTTTTGTTTTCAACATTTGGAGTCTGTCGAATAGGTCTTCAACACGCGTTTGTTTTGTTTACTGTTTAGTACATTTACAAATTTATATTTCCGATAAAAGAGGGATGAGCCATCCGCTTTATACTTGAACTCCCTGTTTAAATCTTACCTTGATTGTCGTGAAAGCTGTTTTTAGATTCACTCGGGAAAGGTACCGGGTCCTCAGGAAAAATTGTTCCTGCTGGGTGGACGCCGGCCGACTGATCCGTTTGATGGGGCTGCGAGTATTTGTGCCACTGGGTGGAAGATTGGATGAAGGAGATTTCCGCAGGAGACATGGTCTCCATATTGAGGTTCCCCACCTGAAAAGCGATCAGTCATAAAGCTGAGACAGTCGAATTACAGGTTGGTTGCATGAATCCGGTTTGAACTCACACAAGTTTACCATTACTATATACCATTTCACGATCATGATCAATATCACTATCACTGTCACTGTTACTGTCACTGTCATTATCACGATCACGATCATTATCACTATCATTATCATTATTATTATCATCATTATTATCATCATCACCAGTACCAGTACCATTACTATACCATTATCATTATCATCATCATCGTTATCGTTACATTATCATTATTATTTTACTCCAACAAATGCGACCTCTCTTCAGTTAGGAATATATTGCATATACATTTGCCTTGACCACATTAATGCGGTTATATACAGATTTACTTGACCAAATACAACTGCTTCATTTGAAAGCACTATGGTTACAATACATTGATATAAATGATGAAACTACAATATAAATATTTCATAATCAGCAAATACTAATATTAAATAATCGAATAAACTGTCAAACTATTTACAAACAGCTCCTCACAGTTCTTTCCTCCCGAGAGCAATTCCCACAGTAACTTACCTTCTTGAAATTCTTAGTGAAATGGTCAGTGTGCATCTCGGGGCTGACCATACTCTGCAGCCGAAACTCCTGCTCGTCCAGTTTGCTGGTGTCCTGGCCAAGCAGATCTGCCTTTTTGCTCACTATGCTGTGTCTGTGTGTGTCAGTTCTTGTCAGATGTTGCACCTTAACAGCCGGTAAAGCGTGATGCCCTTTCACGTGTTCGTGTGAATTAAGTGTCCGTGGTTGGAAAGGAAAAGAATGAAAACACTATGTAATGAAAACGTTTGGAAGAATTGGATAAGTAAACACCAGCATATAAAAAGCTAGTGAATTAAAAACCTCTAGGGTGAAATTTTGGATATTATACTAATTGGACTAAATTGAACCCCATATAGCATATATATATAGTCTGTTCAGCCTGGAATTTGAAACCGGTTCTAATTTGTACGGTCAGCCAAGTTAGGTTTCTTCAAAAAGCAACCATTGTAAAATGAACTTTACTATGCACAACTAAAATACAGTGTTTATGTTCGCTTTATGTTAGGCCTCTTTATTGTCAAGAGATATTTAGCACTAAACATTGTAGAGCAAGTAGAACTTTCAGCATTACACACAAGCTGCAAGAACATAATGAGGACTATTCTGAACAACTGTATACTTTTAAACCCCTGAATAAAACAAGAACCTAATTAAGAACCTAACTGAACAGTCTGATTTCCCATTAAACATCTGATAGATAAAAACGTGAAAAAAAATAACTTGTTCAGGATGACTTGTAAGAATGTAGGTTCTTATACGTGGGTATTTCAAGTAATTAAAGGATTGATTTCAGCCCGTTTCAGTATTTAAATTGTCATGAAAAACCTTGCTCCCTACAAACTTTGAAGGTCTAAATTGGCAATTAAAGAACACTGAACAGATAAAATTATATAACAAGATCCTAAATGGTCTAAATATTGTCACAGTCTGCTAGAATTAAGCATCCTTAGCCCCACTGGTGTTTTGCGGACACCATTAATTAACAGAAACTCAATAGAGCGAGTTTACTAATGTGAAAAACACTTTAAACCACTGTCACTTCAACAAATTTTAAATCAACTAATGTACTTTAGAAACAATCATGGAGCACTTTTCAGTGAAGAAAAGTGACAACAAACAATAATTTTATTGAATCACGTTAATTGGAATAAATTTATTGCTTCGAGCGAGGCGACAACATCCTAGATTCTGGTACAAGTAAAAGCGTCAATTCTATGATTCGAGGTGGTTTCATTCTTAACACTTACCCTTTTTAAACGCAGCATTTGTGGATGCGATGTATAAGAATAATAAAATGAGATATTTATTTCTCATTGTCGGGTACCAAACGCCTGTGTAGGAGAACAAACCTTCTTTAATTATAGGCTAATTTTCTTCTCTGGTGGCAAAACAGGTATTGTACACGCTTTTGTTTTGGTTATCAGTTTCTCAACCGCAATATTAAAAATTTAAGAAGTGGATCTTTTTTTGTCTGACGTCACGCGGGGAGTTTTCGGAACTCATTCATATGACTGAGTGAAGCGTTTTTATTTTGATAATCTGAAGGTTTCTGAATTGACAAAAATGTGTCTAAAAGAGCCTAGTTCCACTTTAGTAACTGAACTGAGTCCACAGCTTCTTCACAAGTGTCGTCTTTCAACGCGTGTTTTTGTTTATATACCAGAACTATATATGTGCATCTCTAAACCAAACCAAATAACTGTGTACTCTGTTTTGCCTCAAATGTTTTGTCTGGAGATAGTTTGATCCTATACCCACTAGTATCTGTTTGTTTTTTCCTCTTTCTTTTTGTTATATGTACGTAATCCCCGAAAAATTCATTTTAGGCCGTCTGATATTTGAAGGAAAAATGTATTACTTCCACTAATTTCTAACTTCCCCTGAACGTCCTTGCGATGTTACAGTCGTCAGTTCATGGTCACGTGAACAAAATAAATTTACTGCCATTACATCATTTTAGTTTTCGTATTTTGGTTTTGTGCGAGTTTTGAAGACGGAAAATCCGTTGAAAATTTGCTGGGAAATGCCGGATTCCAAGGGTTGAAGACGGTTCTCGGAGTGAAAGAGGGAGAAATGCGCTTGAAATGGAAAATCATTTTTCTTCTTCTCTTGACCGCGTTAACAGGTGAGGAAAGAAGAGATCAGGAGATCTCAGGCACTTGACTGCATCCTTATACATTGTTATGAGATTATAATATCAACATTTAGATAATATTTATATCTGGAATAATTTAGGATTCTTTCACAGCGGTCATTTAGTGTCTTTAGTCAGAAAAGAGAAAGTTAGAGTTCATAGTCTCGGAGCTGAAATATTCATCTGTCAAAGATGGGTGTGATACATTTTTACTATTCTCACTTTGTTTCGTGTATTTTTGCCGCCCTCTGGCACTTATCAAGGAATTGGTTTGCTTTCAACTTAAAAAGACTATTCCATAAACGTTTCAGTTGTTATTCGTGCAGTGGAGCCAAATGCGTTATTTATAAATGCCTTGTTCATAACAACGTTATGGTTTCAGCTGATGGTCTGTTCTGGTGTCTGTATTGTATATATTCTCGCGTACAAACACAGATGAAGGAATATCGGCTCTTACGATATGACTGTATATCTGTGGCTGCTGCAAATAACACGTGCTAGCTTTAGCCGACACACAAGCGTTGCTCAAAGACTGTACCTTTATACAAACAGTTATTTTAGTCGGTAGTTGTTTTAGGTTAGCATGTCTGGCTCGTAACACTACGGTCGCTAGTTCAAACACCAGCCAGAACGCTGTACTCCACTCCAGTCGATTCAGCTGTATGAGTGGGTACCACCCTCTACTGGTAGCGTGTCTGCGACTGATTACAGTCCCATCCAGGAGGAGCTATACAATATACTCTCATCGGCTTATCACCATGGAAACCTCGGATAAGCCGCTGGATCCACGAGCCACTTGGCTTGAACATAGATCTGGGATCTAGGCCCCGGGGTGGGGTGCTTCGTAAAATTGGCTATACGGGTATGTGCGGCCCTTTAGGGTATGGTTTTCGGGCCGATTTAGTCTGGAAAAGGGTATCAGCGTTTTTTGGGGAATTTTGCTGTCATAAAAAGTTCCCTCTTTTATAGGGTCCCCATTTTTCTATATTGTATGAAACAGGGTACAGAAAATTATTTAAGGCACTGGGGCGCACATTCCTTCCCAGAATTTGGGTGAGTATCCCGCCCTCCTCCGGAATCTAGGTTTACTTTAGCTATCAGCAAATATTCTTTCCAAACAATTATCAAGATATTACTTGCAAGCTTCTTCCCTATTTTTTTAGTAATTTAGAATTTAACCAAATGAACACGTACCGACGACAATAGGCCTTATGCATAATGACGTCTCTCGGCCCGAAAGGCAGTATGGTAGTTGTAGGTCACACATATTCAAGATGGCGGCAAGTTGTAGTGTCAGCGGTTGAGGAAATACTAAAATTTTGGCAGAAACGAGACCAAACTATCTACCCATGCGTCGCCCTATTTAGAGATTCTGAGTCAGTTTTATTTGAACTATCTGAAAACTTAAACAAATCGCTACTCGACGGCCCAGCCACATCGGAAAACATGTTAGATTACTGCCATATAAATTTCCCGCTTCATCGAAATACGACGCCATATTGAATTCGTTTGAACCTACAACTCCATAATGCACGTTCGAGATAAATAGCATGGTTGTGGCTCTTTTGACGTCATTATGCATAAGGTCTATTATTCACTGACTTGCCTGAACCCGTGCACAATACACATATTGAACTCCGTTTAGTTGTAGGAACGTAGTTGCGAGTTTATAAATACGATGAAAGATTTGAATTAGATTGGCTGCAGCGTGAAAATATGAACACAAACTGTTTTAAGAATAAAAAAAGTAGAAACCAAATATCTGACAGCCCGTAAGTAAGACAAATTAAGTACTCGATCGTGTATCAAACGCTTCCTGAGTTCTGTATGGCGAAACATATATATTTTTTCAATACTACAACTTACTATGTCATGCGAATCTCTCTTCTCATTCCTTCAAGGTATATGGAGTCTCCCCATCACGTCAAGACCGCGTCCTATATCGCCCTTAGTAAATGATTTATGGAAAAAGCAGCTTCAGATGTCCAACAAGAGACAAGAAATAATTTCTGCATTGGATGTGGGATGGAATAAACGTGATCAGAAAGGTGAAGTTATGGCTAATATTGAAAACCACGGACAGAGTCTGAACGCCGAAGGCGATAGAAATGATAACTCTGCCGGGCGCGCCCCTGTGGACAATGAGAAAATACACTCATATGGCTTTCATGAGATTTCGGTCGCCAAGGACGATGGGCCCCCAGGCAATGACATATATGAGGCTAGAAAGAAGCAAGACGATATGAAACTATATGGCTCAATTGGTTCGTCAGGTGGAACAACGCGAAGTCAAACAACGTCTGGTACAACGGCAGTTGTCAACAACAATCCCAATGCCATTACTGTCTCTAACTCGCACCCAGTTGCAAGTCAAGCTACTAATTCCAACGCGAAAGTTGGTGAAAAAAAAATTAGTGGCACGGATTCTAAAGTTAGTAAAAATAGCGACGCGAAAACAGAATCTTTATCCAATGTTCCGGGTCCAAAAAGTAAAGGCAATCACGTCCCACTTGATCCTTTTGAAGATGTTCAGCCATCGGTTTTTTCTTTCTCTCAAGACGAAATAAACAAAGGACTCGTTTCTCATGCTGGTCGTCGTGGTGACTTAAGTGGTGTTCGACACGAATCAGAGGATTCCGGGATTACCAAATCACGCACTCATGAATCCACCGGAACGCGCACTGCTCCAATCATTATCGTTGGCCAGCCGAATGTTCAACTGATGCCCGTTATGGCGGGCCAAGCCTTGGGTCAGAGTATGCCACAGGGAGGCCAGCCGTTTGCTGGTGTAATGCCAGTGGTCCCTCCGCAGGGGAATTTGTTAGTGCCCATGCTACAACAACCAACATTGAACGCGGAGAGACGGGGCATGCTGTTACAACCCATGCAGCAGATACCAGCGCCACTCGTATACAACCCGGTTGTGATGCCTTCACCCCCGCAATACTTTGGTACCGTGCCTCAATATTTCTTCCCAACTCCAGAGCAATTACAACCTCAAGAACAATCCACTTTATTCGTTTCTCCTCAGCATGAAAACCAGCGGCAATCCGCTGAGCTTGAGTCCGCTGATCCGCAAGCCTCAAATCTGTTTGTGCAACCACCTGAGCCAGATGACAAAACAATGAGTGCGCCAGTGGACAGGTGGGTCGATGAACAAGGTCACTCTCGAAGTGAAGTGATTGATGATTCTGAAGACAGAGACTATGACGAGAGAAAGGAACGCGCGCGGGAGGAATCAGACGAGCAGGAGAATCTCTATGGAAACGATAGCAGTGAAGACTATGGTAACGAAGAAGATGAGGATGATGAAGAAGACAACCCTGCTCGTAGACCCGAGGAGGACAGGGAACGTGAATTTCAAACTGAAGAAGACATTTTAAACGCTCGCAATCAAGAAAGGGAAATGTCCAGATATCAAAACGCTGAGATGTACAATAAAATGAAATCCAACAATGATTTTAGACCCAAACACAATTTTCAAGAAAACGATCCCGCGCGGATGAGATATCTCCAAAGTCATTATCCCGCTGAAACGCGTCAGAGATTCTTACAAAGCCGTTACTCCACCCAAATGCGTCGTTACGCGCAGTCCTATCCGGCCGATGATGTCAGGAATGATCCAGCACCTGACAATGAGGAAGATTTCCAGCTGCCTGCAGCTGTCCCAGTGCACTATCCAGTTAATGACATTAGACGAGGTAACCCAGAGACATTCCAATTTGCTCCCGAAGCTCCTGCGATTCATCCCAGTGGATTTAGTCCCTCTATGCCATACGCAAGTAAACCTTCCCCTGAATCCGAAGATCCCCAGATGACTGCAGAGACATACTCGCGATACCAAGTGACAAGTCCCGAGTCTGAGCTTAAACCGGAAGTTCTTCCTGTGTCGCTTCCGGACTCTGAAACAAACGCCTACAACAAGGACAGAATCTCTTTACCACCCAACACGGAAATCACGCAAATGACCGCTGACCAGGCACGCTTCATGGAGGGACGACTGGCTCAACTGAGGATGCCAATATCACCACTGGCATCGAAAGATAACATTCCGAGAAGGGAAACACATGACAAAACAGGATTCGGTAATGCTATTATATTATTGAACGGGAGACCGCTGGAGGACGCGGCGCAACTGAGAAGCCGTATCGTAAATGGCAAAATTGTTCGAGGAAAAGGGAAGATCATAAAATCCAAGGGGCCAGTGAGAGTGAGAATGTCTCATACAAAGGACTCCAGACATGCAAAAATCATCAACATTATCGCTCCACAACAGTATCGTGTCATTGATACCAAAAACACGATACGGAAACCAAACGCGTAATACTCTACATCCATGGCAAACAAAGCGCGAGAATGAATCTCCGGCCGCGTTGGCATAGTGTACAGAATTCATGAAGGCAAATCGTGACTGATTGCCGCTCTTATATGGCTGTGTGGCCTTTAACCTTCAGTCCTAAATACTTCCGATATTCGTACAAGACAGAATGATTTCATTCATCGCTTAAAGAAGCGGAAAGTTTGTTGCATATGTCTATAATAAGTAACAACTTTAAAGGGCGGAATCAACCAGTGAATACTTTTCAACTGTATGGTTTTTCTGAATAGCCTTTTCTGAAGTGTGCACTGAGATTTTTGCAACAATGATATGCAAAACAGGCAAGAATTATCACTGAAATATCATTATTTTTCTTCTACGAGTTCCATTTTTTATTTAATGTGGTCCCATCTTCCCTTAAAATTATTATTAAAGACTTCGAAACCAAAGATAATACTGGTTCTATTAATGGTACTCGTATCATATCATGGGTGCGCAAAAACGTTGTGACGATCAATAAAACATTATCTATTGGCATTGTTTATCTAGAATGAAGTTGGATGAATTGCTGGGCTTCACTCGAAGCCAAGAGATACAAAAACAGAGACAGGGACGTTAAGCCGTTGGTCTAGTCTCTCAACTTTTTATCGTATAGGACTTAAAAAAACCTACCTACGCACTTCTCGACAAGAGTAGGGTTTCGACCCGGTGTTGTAGTCTGTTCCTGGTCGCAGGGGGCATTTGCCT
>JANSTR010149653.1:0-11005 GCA_025434805.1 Antipathozoanthus remengesaui | reverse complement strand
TTAGTCCTGTTGTTGTCACTGGTGTTACAGTCCTGTTGTTGTCACTGGTGTCACAGTCCTGTTGTTGTCACTGGTGTTACAGTTAGTCCTGTTGTTGTCACTGGTGTTACAGTCCTGTTGTTGTCACTGGTGTCACAGTCCTGTTGTTGTCACTGGTGTCACAGTCCTGTTGTTGTCACTAATGTTAAAATTCTGTTGTTGTCACTGGTGCTATAGTACTGCTATTGTCACTGGTGCAATAGAGTTCTTACATATTTTGTACTGTAACAATCATAATTATAGTGTAATCTGTAATACCTCTAATCCAAACATGCTGAATACGAAGATTAGACCTGAATAAAAAGAAGAGAAATGTCATCGTCATCAACATGTGGATGTTAAGAATCCTGTTCATTATTGAAAATAACTGAACTAGATGATATTCATTTATGAAAGCTTTCCTGGGCCATTCAGTCATTGACACATAAATTTGCACATGCACAATTCTAGTGAAACTTGTGGTATGAAGTGGAAGCTGTTGGCCAAGCATCTAAGTTAGCATGTGTAAAACTCCATAGCCTCTACTGTAATTACAGTACTAATTAACACAGGGTTTTTTACATCGGTTACTGGACCTATTAACCCTTTCAGCCCCAGCCAGTTTATCAGCACATATATTCTCCTTACATTTTCTACATTGTTTGATTATGAGAATAAAGCAATTGGTCATGGACATCAAACTAGCTATGATGAAAAACAAAATTCTCCCAACCTGTTTATATTAAAACTATGGAGACAGTTTGGGAGAATTTAGCAACACGCCAATTGTCGTGTTTGTGGCTGAAAGGGTTAAAACTGTTCGGGACAAGTAGTTTAATCCAAGTCAAAGTCTGTCTCACTTGTTATTATTCTTTTGGAAACCAATCAAGCTTATTTATTCACTCATATAAATAAATATAATTTATTATATAATATTGAAAAAGCAACTAGTTAATTTACAAATAAGTGGATCAATAAATTTTAAATACTAAACGACCACTAAATGATTAACTTTATCTTTTTAGTAATATTATTTTGTGCAAGCTTTTTGCCTTCATCCTAAAGGTGTACATTCTAGGGGTGGACTGTGGCTTGGCTGAGTATGCATGATAAAAAAAGACCATTATTTCATATATGATGTTCTAAAGCCGGATTGCAGTACTTACTTACCATCTACAAGTACAAGCAGTCTGTTGATGGCTGCAGCAGTGACCACTTGTTGCACTGGCTTCTTCTGCAAAGATGTAATTAAAACTGATTCAGTGACCATCTGATTGAAAAGGTTACACTGTAGTATGCATTAATGTTCAAGCTATAAGTTATATAGTCATGCTTTTGTTCTCTACCTTCTGTTGTTTGCCCTTGAACAAATTTAAAAAATAATAGAATAGGACTGAGAACAACATAACTATAATTATGTTCACACATAATTTATATATTGTGTACAGTTATAGTTCATAAATACTTGTAAGTACTGTACACAGCATAATTGTAGCCAGACACACAGACAGATAGATAGACAGACAGAGAAATAGATAGATAGATAGATAGATAGATAGAGAGAGAGAGAGAGAGAGAGAGAGAGAGAGAGAGAGAGAGAGATAGATAGATAGATAGATAGATAGATAGATAGATAGATAGATAGATAGACAATATACTGTTTCAGAGTGCAGTGTAGTTCTGTATTACGATTTGATTCATTCCTTGCCAAGTGGCTCATCGGAAATGTATCCCCGGTCTCCACAGAGTTCCTGATTAAGATCCCAGCAGAATCTGGTACTCATTCATACAGTTAAGCCGACCAGAGCAAGTCGAGTAAATTATCTTGCGCAAGGACACAATACAGTGATTTGGTGTGTATTTGAATTCGTGACCCATTGATTTCACGCCTGCCGATACCCATACCGCATGCCAACCGCTTAACCAATGCGCTGCCGAAGACTTTTGTAAAAAATATCGACCAATGACGAGTGTGAAATTAAACTCTTACAATTTTGTTTGGTTTCAGTTCGATTTACACACTGTGAAAACTACGGTGTGTTCCCGGAGCACAACTTGGTGTGTTTCAGCAACACATATTTTGTAGCCAAATTCACACGCCTTTTGGTGTGCTCTGAGAACACATCAAGGTGTGTAATATTTAGTGCGCGCTATTTGAAAAGGTGTGCCGATTAACACACCATGTTGTGTCATCTGTACACACCATGGTGTGCTTCTAATTCTACAGCACATGAAAACACGCCTTAGCTTGTAGCCAATTTCACACACCTGTTTGTGCGCTCCCTGGGTTAGATTTAGAGCTCACAAGATCACGGACACTATATTGTCAATACCACCAGAAGGATCATACATGTATTCCCACTGAGGAACAACTATTACGTTTAGGGTAAAATGAATCTTTGGTATAGAAAATACCAAAAGCTGTAATCCAGCCTTTTTTGGAACTAACTTTGGACGCATCTAAACTTTGTCCCATTTATACGAGCAAATCCCATCTAACGCAAATCACGTCTAAACTTTGTGCCATTTATACGAGCAGATCCCATTTTACGTAAGTCGCGTCTAAACTTAGTCCCGTTTATATGAGCAGATCCCATCTAACGTAAGTCGTGTTAAACTTAGTCTCATTCATACGACCAGATCCCATTTATCGTAAATCGCGTTTAACCTTTGTGCCAATTATAGGAGCAGATCCCATCTTACGTAAATCGCGCCTAAACTTCAGTAGTCCCGTTAATACGAGCAGATCCCATCTAACGTTATTGGCGTCTAAACTTTGTGACATTTATACGAGCAGATCCCATCCAACCTAAATCGTGTCTAAACTTAGTCCCGTTTATACGAGCAGATCCCATCTAACGTTCTTAGCGTCTAAAGCTTGGTTTCCATATAACCGTAAGCGCCGCAGACACCGCCGCAGGCCGTGCTGCGGTAGTGTCTGCGTCGATGCCTGCGGTAGTGTTAAGTTAATGGAAACACTTTCTTCGGGCGACTGCGGTGGTCTGCGACACAGTGTCTGCGGTGCCAGAAAAGTTGAACTATGTTCAACTTTTTTGGTCGTTACGGCACCGCAGACAAACAAAAGTTTTTATGGAAACACTTGTCTGCGGTGGTGTCCGACATGCCCGAAAGGTTCTAGTGTCATATGAAACCACATGACCCGAACTATCCAATGAAATGTCTTGGATTTGGCGCTATTTTCGCTCCAAAATTATAATATCAACTCACTTTCATTTAGCCCCGCATTTAGCTTCGAAATGGAAAACTTAAATGCGAATACTGCTGAAGAAGAGTCGATAACAGTTGACAACGCAACGCTGATGAATTGTGTTCAGCAATATCGCCGTCTATATGGCAAAAGCTGTGAGAATTTTCGAATCCCTTTGAAAAAGAAAAATGCTTGGAAAGAAATTGCAGCCAAGCTCGGCATGGAGGTCAGCGAAGCGAAAACACGATACAACAACATCAGAACAACCTTCTCCAAACATATAAAGAGGCAGAAATCTGTCAGGTCGGGAGCACGGCGAAATGATTTTCCCGTAATACGACAGGATTTGGAATTTCTTCGATCGCTGGCTCGTCGTCCACATCAAACAGCAGCAGGGAGTCTCCAATTTTAAATGAAGGCAAACGGAAACGGCAAATGCTAGAAGGAGCAGTCAAGAGCTGGATTTATCTGGACAAGAATCAGATTTTGAAGACGATAGTAACCATTCTGATCATTATGAGCAGAAATGACATGCGTGCAAATGGACTAGCCGAGGTTGGGATAAACAGCGACTTCGTTAACTTAAAAAATCCAGCCAGATGAGGAAGGCAACACTCCTAACAAGGAAATTGGCAGGTTGATTGACGTGGAAACGCTCTGAAATGATAGTGAGCGTGACTTCGTCATGCAAAACTGCACAAAAGGGGAAAAACGAAACAACCCCGAACCCCAGGAAAAAGCGTTGACAAAAGGTAGTCAACAAATCAGCATGGCAGACATGAACCGGGAGTTTTCAAAAACTTGCAACTCTATACAGCAAGCCATATTAACACCTGAACCACAGACTGTAAAGAAACAAGACGAGGAGTTTGACGACGACAAACATTTTTGTTTGTTCTTGCTGGCCAGTTAAAAAGTTTAGAGCCAAGATTTAAATCTATGGCCAAGTTGCAAATGATCTATAACGGATGAAAGTTTCACAACAATTTTCTGTAAATCCGATTGGAGGGAACAGAAATCCTTTTTGTGCAGGCGCGGCTAGCACCAGTCACTTTCAACGGCTGGGTACTCCAGGCCCAATTCCATACCAGAATCAGTCCTATCCAACGCACCACACCCTTCACCTGGTCGACCATTTCCAATGGAGCAAAGAAGCTTAAGCCATGTCCCGGAGCCTGGCACCCCCACGATGGTATCCAAGGTGATCGAGATTATCGCTTACAAACTTTGATTTAGAGAACCTAACAAGACACGAACATCCACGGACATCAGAATACGTTCGTTTTGTTCGGTGAAGGCACTAAAAGAATTCCAGCATATTGGAATAGAAAGGTGAAAACTAAATTAAGTCATAAGCATCTAAATTTTATTTCAACTGTTATCACTAATTTGTTACGCTGATCAATGCACATATTCTTATACATGTTTTGAAAATAATCAAAGTTCGGTAATAGTATATTTCAAAAAGTAATCATGATCAGTGACAGAAAATTCCATTAGCGTTACTTATATATTCAAGTTACGTCATCATGCACAGTTCCTGTTTCAAAAGTAGCAAGTAGCATGATCTAATTTTAAAATGGTATACAGAAGTTTAGCTATATACCTACTCAACTAAATTTATTTAATATTTTATCGCCTTGTTATATAATACGTTCTATATATAACCTTATCCAGTCATAATGTATAGCTTTACGCGTTTTATTTAACTGCAATTCTGTTTACTATTTACAAAGTGTTCAATAGTTTCGTTGATTAAAAATTGGAAAGCCTTTTAGAACAAAACCTGTGCAAGCCTAATCCATGACCAATTTCCTACTACAGGTTCAAAAAGACAATAAAGTCGCAATGTTTCATCATAATTGAATTGTTCGCTGTAAGTTATATCAAGGGACTGAATCCCATGTGTTACCGTCTACAAGGCCGACACCATGAGAAATAAGCAAGAAATAAAATTGGAATACAAGAAATAGCCTTCTGTGCACACAAGCAAATGTTCTGTGCTACGTCATCGACCCCCACCCTCTTCCCTCACCCGGCCCCCATGTATCCCACCACCACCATTACACCACCATCAATACTGAATAACAAAACTTCTACGGGCCTATCCTGAAGGAAACCATTTGAGAAAACAATTAAATTTTCAAAAGTGCAAATTCAGAAGAAAAGTCAAGTCAGAGTGTGTCGCCACAACTTCGAACGTGATTCAGTTGCCAAGACAGTGATCCTGCTGGACTATTGAAATAGCTTTTAAAGTGCTCCCGGATCTGTTTTGCGTTTTTTGTGTAATTGTTGCTCCCAGCTTTGCGGATTTTTTGCATGGTGGAACAGTCGCCTTCAACAATTGATCTCCAGCTCCCAGGAATAAGATCACCAGAGCTGTCTACAGAGTCGATGAACCCAGTCGGTGCATAGTCAGCGTTGTCTGTCTGCATCAGATAATTATGGAGACAAACACATGCCTTAATTATGCGCTCAACAGTTTCAATGCAGGCCTTAATTGGTCTTCGTAAAATTCTCCATCTTGCCGCCAAAATGCCAAAAGCATTTTAAATCGCCCTCCTGCATCTGGAGAGTCTGTAGTTAAACACCTCTTTGTCCTCGTCAAGATCGCAGCCTGGAAACGGTTTCATCAACCACGGTTTTAGGGGGAAAATCGCATCAGACACGATAACATGGGGGAGTGAATGGCCCGTCTACAACCTCGGCCTCTGGGATATCCATGTCACCTTTCTCAAACGCAATACCCATTTCTGATTGGGCGAAAATTGATGCATCATTATCATACCCGAAACCACCTATGTCCACCAGAGTAAAGCAGTACTTTGCATCGCTGATGGCCATCAACACAAAGCTGTGGAATCCCTTATAATTGTAATACTTAGAACCCCCATTTTTTGGACATTCCATGGCAATGTGCTTGCCGTCCAAGGCGCCAAGGCAGTTCGGAAAGTTCCAGGTACTTTCGAACTCTCTGCCAATCTTCTTCCAATCCTCTTTTGTTTCCGGCATTTTCAGGTAAGTTTCATTTAAAGCGATACAGATTGCCTCACACGTTTCACGAACAATATTGCATACAGTGGTTCTTCCCGCAAGAAAGCTGAATGACTGCGACTGTTGCGAGTCACCCGTTGCCAAGTAACGGAGAGTGATTGCGAGTCGTTCTGCAGGTGAAAGGGGTGTGCGGCTTCTGCACTTAGTTTTCTCAATAAGGGGACACACCAGTGACAGCAGGTGATCAAACCTTTCGGGGGACATGCGTACATATCTGAGAACAGGGAAATATTTAGGTTAATTCACGTTTCTTTCAATGCAGCAAATTTAAAATAGATTGTATACAGCCCTTATTAATACGGCAGGTATTAATTTGGCGCCATGTATAGTTTTTAAATTAGCGCCAAGTTTGAAAATGTTATTTTGAGCAAATTTATCAGAGAATATTGCCATACTTTGTCATATTTATGACTTAGGAAAACTACAAAACAGGTACAATACTTCGGAAAACAACTTTTTACAGTTTTGAGCGTTTTACGTATTTCTGGATTGAGAGGAAGTTCATAATATACGTTCCGGTAAAAATATTCTCTGTCATGTTTCAAGTGATGAAAGAGAGTACGAAACTCACCCCACTCATTACGCTGCTGAAAAATGTTTCTCACCCAGAACCGGTGCTTTCGTTTTGCTTTTCTTCTCCTTCGCAATCTTATGTGACCATAGAGAAGAGTCAGTAGTTGACTCTGCAATAAAAGTCTTGTGTTTATCGCCGCCATTTCGCACTTCAACGGCTTTCTACTACAATGGGCTGCGGCACTGTCTGCGGCACTTACGGTAAAAAGAAACGGCCCCTGGCCTGTCAAACCCAGCGAGAGAGGCTCTATAGTAATAGTCATCGGTTGTCACATGCATGAAAACGTACAGAGCTATTGGGAAAGCTCTCGTTATGTGCAGTGCATCCTACTTGAAATTATCTTGTGCCAGGCATAATAAGTTATGCAGATTTACAGTTTCTTCCAGTGTTTGTTACTAATCCACTGACCCTTTGCAATATTGAGAACAGACTTCCAAGATACAGTGTTACGTCCACGCCTCCCCTGTGTTTCCTGGCTGTACACACCTTTTTGTCCATGCTCTACAAAGAAATACACGTCAGCTGTTCTGTTCCTTCTGTCAACACTGTGAACATGTCCATGCCACAAGTCGTGAATTTGTTCCCCTTGAATAACGAGCATGTCTCCAGTTTGGATGTAGACTGGAACGAATACCTCATAAGGCAGCTGGTTGGCCTGCCTTTCAAAATCAGCAACACAGAACAAATCATCAGTAGACGTATATAGGATAACTTTTCGTTTAACATCATCTAGAGGAAAACAGATTGACTGAAGACATTGTTGTGCTTCAACATAAATAAAACCACTACGGAAATCCTTTATGATTTGTCCATGGTCTGTAGTGTGCATTGGGTAAACATTTCCAACCACAAGCAGCACTGAATTACTATCTCTTCTCAATCTGACAGACAAAAACTTTTGCACCTTCAAAATTGTCCCATTTATATTTGATACCAGAGCATCCCCCTGCGAGACAGTTAATCCATGAAAGCCTGTATCAACTTTAAAAGCTCTCTTTGAAGTAAAAGCAGTTTCAGCCACATCATCAACTGGAATTCTGTAAATATCCCCAATAGCGTCACGCTCATTTCTCTGTAGAGATTCAACACTAGACATTGCTCCCAGAAGAATTGCCTGTCATACTGGATGATCTCTTTCCAGCTCCACTTTTGCAATTTCCACTGAACTTGCAAAACCCTGAGTAAACAAATAAAATGATTAACTTTTATAAATATATTTCTATTCTTCTACTAAGCTGGTGATGTGGCTGAACAAGGGCGGAAGGAAAAATAACAGTCATTGTTTTAGTTGAAGTTCAGAAGATTCTTTGGTAATATTGTTTGAAAAGTAAATGCCTTTTCATAGCTATTTTCCTGTGACCCACAATCCTCTTCTTGACGATGTTATGGCCAGCAGTATCACCTTGGGCATCTAGGGAGTCTGGTTACTCAGAATCTGACTTTGTGGTCTCTCCTAAGCTTCCGTCAATGGTAAGACCCTCATGACTTTTCACTTCTTCTTTTAACAGCTTTGGCTCCGAGGTTGCCTGTTAGCTTTTTATATATTATATGATACTGTCTTTTTTCATAATGGACAATGTTGCTTTGGAGTTTTGGTGATTTACAACATCGCATTCTGAATAGAGGTTGTGAATCATGCAAGCACCTACTAGCTGTATGAACAAATATATTTAGCTTCTAAACCGTAAGATGGTCTTCTTCTTTAAACTTATTCATAAGTAAATATATCCGAGTCAGTAATACCTAAACCAGAACATTAAGACGCAAAAGATACTCTAACTCAGATGTCAGTCAAATTTAATGTTCCTCAATGTAAGACATCTACTTATCAAAAATCATTCACAGTCTGTACAACTAGAATCTGGAACTCGATTGCCGATCAACTAAATCTCAATATTAAAAATCTCAGTACCTTTAAATCTGTTATGTTACACTATTATTGGTTTTAACACAATCTTATGAGACACTAACGATAATAGACATAGTGGCCATGTTGGTGTACAAAACAAATGAAATAATCAAAATTCTTTTGTTAAGAGTACACCAACATGGCTGCCATGACGTCAGATAAAAAGCGCCAATTATTCTTCAGCCTTAAATTACTATAAATGTAGCAAGCCTTGTACCTTCAAAACTATCTGTGTAAAATGTAATACTGTCCGCAGCCTAACTCGCCCGATTTCTTGTTGTTTCTAGTCAATGTTATCTCTAGTCTATGTTATTTATATTAACTTTTAAACACTTTTTTTTTGTTTTTCTTTTTTATCACTAAATCTATTTTACATTTTTTAAAGTTTCGGGTCAACAGTAATTGGCTCATGCTGTTGTGGTCACCCTGCCATATTATTATTATTATTATTTTTGTTTTCTATTACTCATGTTTTATTATTTTTGCACATCATTGCACATCACAAATGGTGAAGTAAATAAATGGAAATGCTGATCCTTGACATGGTGACCAATTTGAATAATAGTTATTCTTAACTGACAATTCTCGTGCTCTTCATATAGAAACAAAAGACATTCCTGCATGCTTAGAAGTTGAGAACAATGGTTATTTAGATTATGGTTGCCATGTTTGGAATTAATGTATGGTATTGTTTTAACGGTTCCACTGTCGAGTTGTTGTGATTATCACAAATCTGCATTCATTGGGGCAGGCCAGCACAGTATAATTTCAAATTAAAAATGTTAAACAGTATGGTGCAATTAACAGTATCTGTCTCTTTTCTTGGCAGAGTTCACTGGAAGGACAATCCCCTCAACATGAGGTATGCAGGCTATTAAATATTTTGCATCTTACTTTCATATTAGCATTAATCACTTTAACAGTGATGAATGAGCCTTCCAAGACTATTTTTTACAGCCATAATATAATAACAACAACAGCAACTTTGTCGTATTCTTCAGGATTAAATTTTTACAATTTAAATAATAAGTCAGTGAAAAGGGACTGGCTCCCTAAAATAACAGCTTCGGCTTCGGCCAGGGAGCCAGGCAACAGAACAAAAAGGCGCAGGTGTATATACAGTATGTTTTATGTCAGAAAAGCATGAGTCATCTTGACGAGCCAAAACCCAACATTCAGTTTTCATCTTGCCAATTGGAGGGTCTGATGCAAAATCGACTTTGTATATAAAACTAAATTCTTCCAATTGCTTTAAAGACATAATAGGGAGAATGTTGGGAGAAACAAGAACTCAATCAAAAGTCACTTACGTCATTTTTGTACTAGAGCCTTCAATTCTGTACTTGCTCTCAATCAAAGTTACTTAATACTTAATTTTTTTATTTGTTATATGTGAAACAACAGTCTCAGCATTTTTCACATGTATTTCACGTACTTATTATGTATTCGAAGCTTCGTTCTTTCAATATTTTTATACCCAGTGCGAAATAATCCTTTACTGGAAACGACCACTACACATGCATTTCACACGGGTATTCATTTCACACCATCAGGCTCACATGGTTTGCTTCATGCTTTGCATTTCACATCAGTTTCACATCCTTTTTCACAGGATTCCTCTTAGTAGTGGCTGCCTTTCTGATATTATCAAACTAATATATCATAATATTTTTTGTATTTTACAGACAGATAGCAAAATGATGACAGTGATGATGGTGAAGATGTTGCCACAGAGGAACCAGATCTTGATCAGTTGAAGCTCCCAAAGAAATCATCTTTGGCTATCCTCAAAACAGTAGTAGGGAAAATTACAGATACTAATGAAATTAAAAAGCTTTTGCAAAATACTTTTGATGTAGCAGAATCCCAGCTTCCTCAACTTACTCCTCTGCATTTTTGTGAAACAACAGCCAGAAAGTTACTGAAGGGAAAGTATGTAAAAATCAAAAAAGGTACACATTTTAAGGAGGACTTGAAAAAGTCTGACCATCATCTCGTAAAAAAATAAAATTGGCTTAAAAGGTATATAACATGATTTTTTAACGAACATGAAGTTGTTCACGAGATTGAATATTACACTTATACTGTTAAACTGTTACTTTAAGAGGGCCAGGAAGAGCCATTATTATGGAATGCAAAAACAATATTTTGTATTATATTTAGAAAATGTTGAAGTTAATACAAAATAAAATATGTTTGTATTGTTTATAACAGAAATGAGTTCAATTAAAATTGCTGAAGT
>JANSTR010149642.1:0-11006 GCA_025434805.1 Antipathozoanthus remengesaui | reverse complement strand
TGAGTGCGTTCTTTATCCAGTTAATTAATCAATACGTGAGTCCGTTCCTCAATCGTGTAATGAGTGAGTAAACGAGTGCGTTCTTTATCCAGTTAATCAATCAATACGTGAGTCCGTTCCTCAATCGTGTAATGAGTGAGTAAATGAGTGCGTTCTTTATCCAGTTAATTAATCAATACGTGAGTCCGTTCCTCAATCGTGTAATGAGTGAGTAAACGAGTCCGTTCTTTATCCAGTTAATTGATCAATACGTGAGTCCGTTGCTAATCCAGTTAATGAGTCAATACCTGAATCCGTTCCTTATTCAGTTAACGTGTGAGTAAATGAGTGCGTCCTTCATCGAGCTGATGAGTCAATACGTGTGTTTGTTCCGTATCCCGCTAATGAGTGAGTAAGTGAATCCATTCCTCATCCTGTTACTGAGTCAATATGTGTGTCCGTTCCTCATCCAGTTAATGAGTGAGTATGTGAGTACATTCGTCATCCAGGCCAGTTATTGAATCAATACGCGAGTCCGTTCTTCACCTGGTTAGTGAATCAATATATGAGTCCGTTTCTCATCCTGTTAATGAGTGAGTAAGTGAGTCCGTTTCTCATCCAGTTAATGACTGAGTAAGTGAGTCCGTTTGTCATGCAATTAATGAGTTAATACGTGAATCCGTTCCTTATCCAGTTAATGAGTGAGTACGTTAGTCTGTTGCTCATCAAGTTAATGTGTCAATACGTGAGTCCGTTCCTCATCCAGTTAATGAGTGAGTACGTGAGTTCGTTTTCATCCAGGTAATGACTGGAGTAAGTGTCCTTTGCTCATCTAGATAATGAGTCAATAGGTGAGTCCGTTCCTCATTCAGTTAATGAGTGAGTTAGTGGGTTAGTTTGTCCATGTTTTCTTTAGTGAGTGAGTTAGTAAGTCCGTACGCTCGTCCATCTCATCCACTGAATGAGTCCTCCCGTGAGTGAGTGAGCGAGCGAGTCGATCCCTCGTCCTGGAGTGAGATAGTGAGTGAGTTCGCACGTCCGTTCCGCAGAGAGTGGACGGGTGAGTGACTCCGTCCATTCATTAGTCCGTCTTCGAGTGAGTGAGTCCGTCCTCCAGTGAGTAAGTGACTGAGTGAGCAAGTCTGTCTTCCTGTGCGTGATTAAGTGAGTCCGTCAAACAATGAGTGAGCCTGTCCTCCAGTGAGTATGTGAGTGGTCGACTGACTGAATGATTGAGGGAATTTGTGCTATAGTCAGTTTAATAGTGACTCCGTCCTTCAGTGGGTGAGTGAGTCCGTTTGTAATCCAGCGAATGAGTGAGTCCATCCGTCCTCCTTTGAGTTAGTGACTGAGTGAGTCCGTCCGTTTTTCAGTGAGTAAGTCAGTGAGTCTCTCCGTGCGTCCTCCAGTGAGTGAGTGAGTGAGTCCATCCTCCAGTGAGTTACTGAGTGAGTGATCATGAGTCCGTCCGTCTTCCAATAAGTGCGACCTTCCAACTACCAGTGAGTGAGGGAGGGAGTCAGACCGTCCTACACTGAGTGAGTGAGTCCTGTTAGTGAGTGTGTCTGTCCGTCTTACAGTGAATGAGTGAGTAATTAAGTCAGTCCGTCCTCCAGTGAGTGAGTGATTACGTCCTCTAGTGAATGAGTGAGTGGTGAGTGAGTGATTCCGACCGTCCTACACCGAGTGAAAGAGTCCGTCCGTACAGTGATTGAGTGAGCAAGTGCGTGAATCCGTCCTCCAATGAGTGAGTCCGCTGGCCGGCCGTCCTCCAGTGACTGAGTGAGTCCGCTGGCAGTCCGTCCTCCAGTGAGTGAGTGAGTGAGTTTGTCCTCCAGGGAGTGAATTAGTTCGTCAGTCCGTCCTCCAGTGATTGAATTTGTCCAGTAAGCGAGTGATTCCGGCCTCCAATGAATGAGTGAGTGAGTCCATCCGTTCTCTAATAAGTGAGTGAGTGAGTCCGTTCTCTAGTCTCTAGTGACTGAGTGAGTCAATTCTCCAGTGATTCAGTGATCGTCCTCCTTTGGGTGAGCGAGTGAGTCATCCGTCCTCCAGTGAATGAGTGAGTGAATAAGTCCGTTTATCCTTCAGTGAATGAGCGAATACATTCGTCCTACAGTGACCTAGTGAGGGAGTGATTGATTGAGTTTGTCCTCCAGTGAGTGAGTGATTTTGTCCGTCCATCGTCCAGTGACTAAATGAGTGAGTGAGTCCGGCTGTCCTCAAGTCAGTAAGTGAGAGAGTGAGTCTGACCTTCCTCCAGTGACTCAGAGGCAGAGTGGATGAGTGATTCCGACCGTCCTTCCTTGGGTGAGTGAGACCGCCCGTCCTACAGTGAGTGAGCGAATCCGTCCGTCCGTCCGTTCGTCCTCCACTGAATGAATACGCCTACCCTCCAGTGAGTGCGTCCGACCGTCCCCCAATGATTTAGTGAGAGAGTGAGTGGGAAGTTCGACCGTTCCCTACTGAGTGAGTGAGTCCGTCCTCCAGTGAGTGAATCAGTCTGCCCTCCAGTGATTGAGTCCGTGCGTTCTCCAGTGAGAGAGTGATTCCGTCTTGCCGTAAATGAGTGAATAAGTGAGTGAGTGAGTCCGGTTTTCTTCAGTGAGTGAGTGAGTCTCTTCGTCCTACAATGATCTAGTAAGGGAGTGATTGAGTGAGTGTGTCCGACCGTGCTGCAAGGAGTGAGTGTATCTGCCCGTCTTACAGTAAAAGAGCGAGTGATCTAGTGACTGGGTGAATACCTCCGTCTTCAGGAGAATGAATGACTGAGTGAGTCCGACCTCTACAAATTGAGTGTGTGAGTCCGTCCTCCAGATAGTGAATGAGTGAGTCCGTCCGTCCTTCCTCCAGTAGGTAAGCCCGTTCTCCTTCCGGTGAGTGAGTGTGTCCGTCCGTCCGTCCGTTCTTCCACTAAAGAGTAAGTTCGTCTCTCCTCCGGGGAGTGAGTGAGTGATTCCGTTGTCCTCCAGTAAGAGGGTGAGTGATTCCGTTCTCCAGTGAGTGGATGAGTGGGTTTGTCTTACTCGTGTAGGAGAAAGTGAGTGAGTGAATCCGTCCTCCAGTGACTGTTGGAGAATGAGAGAGTCCGTCCTCCAGTACTTGGGTGTGTGAGTGAGTGAGTCCGTCCGTTCTCCGGAGAGTAAGTCTGTCCGTCCGTTACGTATACTCCCACAATGATTGAGTGAGCCCGTACAGTGAGCAAGTGAGTCCCCGCGTCCTCCAGTGTGTGTGTGTGTGTGTGTGAGTCCGTCCGTCCGTTATTCAGTGAGTGAGTGATAGTGTCCGTACGACAGTGAGTGCTCCGACCTCCAGTAAGTGAGTGAGTGAGTGAGTGAGTGAGGAAGTCCCTCTGTGCGTCCTCCAGAGAGTGAGTGAGTAAGAGAGAGTGAGTCCGTCTGTCCGTTCTCCAGTGAATTAGTGATAGAATGAGTGAGTGGGTCCGACCATCCTTCACTGAGTGGGTCTGTCCGCCCTACAGTGAGTGAGTCCGTTTGTCCTCGAGTGAGTGATTGAGTCCCTCCGTCCTCCTTTGAGTGAGTGAGTGAATCTCTTCGTCTTCCTTTGCGTGAGAGAGTGAGTCCCTCAGTCGTCCATTGAGTGAGTGAGTGAGTACGTCCTCCAGTGAGTTGGTAAGCGAGTAAATCCTGCATCGAGTAGTGAATCCAGTCTTCCAGTGAGTTAAGTCCGTCCGTCCGTCCGTCCGTCCTGCATTGTGTGAGTTCGTTCGTCCATCCTTCAGTGACTTAGTGACAGAGTGAGTCAGGGAGTCTGTCCGTCCTCCAGTGAGTGAGTGTGTGAGTTCATCCGTCTTCCGGTGAGTGAAGGAGTCCGTCAGTCTGTCCTCCAGTGAGTGTGCGAGTGAGTTCTTTCTCCAATGTGTGAGTGAGTTTGCTCTCCACTGAGAGAGTGAGTGAGTCCGTCCTTCAGTAAGTGAGGTAGTGAGTGAGTCCATTCTCCAGTGAGTAAGTCAATGGGTGAGTCCGTCCATCAGTGTGTGAGTTAGTTAGTGAGTGAGTGAGTCTGTCCTAGTAAGAAAGTGAGTCAGTCCGCCAATGAGGGAGTGAGTGGATGAGTCCGTCCTCCAGTGAGTCAGCGTGTGAGTGAGTCCGTCGTGCAGTGAGTGGATGAGTGAGTCCGTCCTCCAATAAGTGAGCGAATGAATCCTTCCTCTAGTGAGTGGGTGACTGAGTCCGTCCTCCAGTGAGTCAGTGAGTGAGTGAGTTGGTCCTCCTGTGAGTCCTCCAATTGATTGAGCGATTCCTTCCTCTACTGACTGAGTGAGTTGGTATTCCAGGTATTCCAGTGTGAGTTAGTGAGTGAGTCCGTCATCCAGTAAGTGAATGAGTAAGTGTAGCATGAGTTTCTTCTCTAGTGAGTGAGTATGTGTGTCCTCTCGTGAGTGAGTCCGTTCTCCAATGTGTGAGTGATTGCGTTCGTCCTCCAGTGAGTAAGTGACTGGGTGAGTGATTCCTACTACCGTGAGTAAATGATTGATTGAGTGAATAAGTCCTCCAGTGAGTGGGTGACTGAGTAACTCGGGCGTCCTCCAGTGAGCGAGTGAGTGAGAAAGTGAGTCTGAAAGTGAGTCCTACACTGAGTGAGTGAGTGATTGAGTCCGTCCGTACTCTAATGAGTGAGTGAGTGAGTGAGTCCGGCCTCCAGTGACTGGGTGAGTTTATTCAACAGTGAACGAGTGAGTCCGGGCGTGCGATCGTCCTCCAGTGACTAAGTGAGTGAGTGACTCCGTCCGTCCTCCACTGAGTGAGTCCGACCGTCCTCCAATGACTTAGTGAGAGAGTGAGTGAAACCGTCCTTCCTACGGTAAGTGAGTGCGTGAGTGAGTCCATCCGCTTCCAGTGAATGAGAGAGTCCGTCCGTCCTCAAGTGAGTGAGCAAATCCGTCCACCCTCCAGTGAGTGAGTGAGTCCGTCTGTCCTCCAATGAGTGAGTGAGTGCGGTCTGTCCTCCAGTGACTGAATGAGTCTGTCTTCAAGTGAGTGAGTAAGTCCGTCCGTCCATCCGTCCTCCAGTAGAGAGCTTTAGCAACGACGACGGGAACGCCAACGAGAACGGCACAAAACAATGGGCTTAATTACAGAATACAATGACCGCACGCTGGAATGCAAACACCTGGGCACTTTTCCAACGTTGTCTTGAAAAACAGAACGTGAAAAGCTCAAGTTTGGGGGTTTGTAGAGAACGTAAACGCCGGAACATAAACTAATTCGGTCTTCGTTCGGTATTAAATACGAAGGCTTCTAATTTTTATCACTCGCACACCTTCACGAAATACATAAAAAGAAACAATAAACTAGATAGTTAAGAGAAGGGAAACCGGGAATATAAAAATCCAGCAGCCGTTGCCGTTGACGTTTCCGTCCCAGCTGCTCTTTAGTAAGTGTGTGAGTGAGTCCGTCCATCCTTCTTTCAGTGACTTACTGACAGAGTGAGCCCGTGAATCTGCCCGTCTTACAGTGAGTGAGTGAGTGAATGAGTGCGGTTGTCCTCCAGTGGGTGAGTGAGTGAGTCCCTCCGTCCTTCAGTGAGTGAGTAACTGAGGCCATCCGTCCTCCAATGAGTGAGTGAGCGAGTGAGTCCGTCCGTCCGTCCGTCCGTCTTCCAAATGAGTGAGTAAGTGCGTCCGTCCGTCCGTCGTCCAGTGAGTCCGCCCGTCCTCATGTGAGTGAATGAATGAGTTAGTCTGACCATTCTCCAGTGACTTAGTGTCAGAGTGGGTGAGTGATTTCGACCGTCCTCCCCTGGGTGAGTGAGACCGTCCCGTCCTACAGTGAGTGAGTGAGACCGTCCCGTCATCCAGTGAATGAGTGTGTCATTGAGTCCGTCCGTTCTCTAACGAGTGAGTGATTAAATGAGTCCGCCTGTCCTCCTTTGAGTGAATGAGTGAGTCCTCCAGTTAGTCAGTGAGAGTGAGTCCTCCACTGAGTGATTGAGTGAGTATGTGAGGGACCGCGGAGCAGGGGGGGGGGGCACGTGCCCCCCAATAATTTTACCGATTGTGCCTTTAAAAAGTCCGTATTAAATTTTAAAAGAAAAAGTTTAGAAAAAAAACTCACTTGTTTTGTTTGTGGTTACCAGTTACCAATTTTAAGTGCATTTCTAGCAAGAAGCTCAGATTTTCAATTCAATTTTTAGGGCGACCACATACCCTCGGAACTCGCGCCTTCGGAGCTCGTGGTAGTGCCCACCAAATCTAAAAATTGCTGGGCGGTCCCTGTCCATTAAGAAAAACTTCGCTTTTCTTCGCTTTAATAGGCAGTTAAAGTATTATTTTACGTAACTTCTGGTAGCTCCGTAAATAACTGTCCTGCACAGTTTCCTTTCAAAAAAGGCGAACAAGTATGACAATCCGGCTGCAACGCTCTGCCAAAGTGTTTTGGGAAACCGGAAGTTAAATGATGTCATATTTTTTTATCACATTTGACCAAGTGCTTTGCCTCTTCTGGGGCATGGCCAAGGTGACCCTGATTGATAGTTCCAGAAGGTGGTCCGGGATCGGGAGAGGGTGGCCCCATTCCAGCTATAAAATGCACGACTCTGATGATTTGTAATTATTACGTGATATATTTCCTTCGATTTATTTGTCATGTTCGATCGATAAAAAACCAGCACGAAGAATGTAAAACAATATATTAACTTTCGCGAAGTTTTCACCTGAAAGTAAGCATCAGTTGTCATTGCGATGACCGGAGGCACTTCGCGGTAGGGGTTGTAGCATTTGCATACCAACCGAATGGGCTGCTCGGCGTGTCTATTTAACAATTAGACCTGGAGGACAGATGGACTACGAGTTAATAGCTTATGAGGCCGAAGGCCGAATGGGCTATGAATTCGTAGTCCATGCGGCCGAGAAGTTTAATAGTTTTAGTAGAAACCTACAATGGTCTATCTACAAAAAAATGTAAACTTGTAAAGAAACGAGTTCAAACAATTAACTCGTAAAGAAACGAATTGAAACAATTTTTGTTTTGATCCGCAGATGAACGAACTGAAATTGAACATTTTGGATGCTTTTCTTTCTTTTTAACGCATTCTTACCATTAAATATCTTCGCTCCATATTTTGTTGCTTTCTTTGTTTTCTCTGGGACAGAAATATCCAGTAGGTTGTCAATTAAATCTTTTGAAATCACAGCAGAACGGGGTTCAGCGATTTGATCCGCCATATTGTTTTGGTTCGCTGCCATGGTCTATACTACAATTAGACCATAGTAGAGTAGCCAACCAGAATGTGCGATTTCGTGATAGATCATTGTACGTTTCCACTGATATGGGTTAAAATCGTGGTCTCTTTAAACGGTATACGTAAATGCACGAAAGTCATAACTTTTTTGGAAAACTGTTATCTCTGGGGTTCCGATCAATTCTTGTAGATGTTCTTCATTTCGGGATAGCTATAAACGTTTTGCAACAATGGTGTCCCGGTTAAAAAGTCTGAGAGCGCGGTATATTACTCAGTGGTTAGCGGTATGATTGCGCAAAGGAACCGATCAGAGCCCTTCGCGTGAAATTCGCAAGGGATAAACTATGACGAGTATCCAAAGCTGTTCAGTTTAAAACGAATGAACTATGATATTCTTGTTATTTTCCTGCTTGTTTATATACCAGAAACATTGGATGCGCTGATAAACGTTTAGAAATTAATAAACAAGGCTGGTAATTATTGTATTGCACTATAATTATTATTTTTTTAATACCCAGGGTGCGGCGTTTATTCGAGGGCGGCGTTTATGAATATTTTGACTCTCAGGAACGGCGTTTATTCGAGGGCGGCGTTTATACGAGGAAATACGTAAATATTATATGATGATTTAATAATATGTGTTAATTTGTCGTGTCTAAAATAACGGTGGCAACTCACTGCAGAGTTAATTTCTTGCAAGTCGTCGTGAAAATGTCGAAATTCTAAGATACGCTGTATCTACGATACACTGTCAGTGACAGCTCTTATTCCTCTGTACCAACCGGCGGCATAGCAACGCATTGTTTGTAAAAAGTAATTCAAGTCTCGCAAAATAATCAAATTTCTCTGGAACCCTTTTGTTCCCCACCCACCCCCACCTTTTGAAATATTGTCTTGCCGCACCCTACCCCTGTTACCATCACGTTGATAAAACGGAACATTTCAACAAAATCAAAATGGCGGACAAATTGAGTCATAAGAAAATCACAATGTACATGTATGGCCATTTTGCCGGGCCAAAGCAAAGTGGTCAGTAAAACGAGATGTAATTAGATGGTCTTAAGAATAACGTTGACCTTTTTAAAACTGTTGTATTTGTATTAAAATCAAAAATATTTGTTTAACCATTGAGAACTTGAAACCGTTTTCGTGTCATTTATTTATCCATCTAGCAGTGACATTTCAAAACATACTAACGCGTTTTAGGCTTCTATAAAAGCTTCTTCTTTTCAGACCGTATAAGCCTTGGGCGCTTATGTTTTAAAGAAATGAGAAAGTGGGCCATCGATGCATTATCATGGGTCTATCACGGTATGAAGCAAATTGTATAAGCTTTGAGTAACACATCCCAACAGATTCTAGACAGGCTTCTTAAGCTACAAAAACAGAAAAAGGGGCTGCCAGGTTAAATTTAGATGCCGATAGTAAGGCCTCATCCACACCTTTATTTTTGAAACTCGGATAGCTCCCAGTTAATGACCGCATAAAGTTTTTCGTTGCCTTTTGGTTTTTAAGTCATTGCATAATTTAACTCCAAGCTATCTTTCTTTACTTAATCCCTTTAACTCTCTTCACAATGTACAGACTCGAGGATCTTCGAATAATTTGTTAAAGTTACGTACAATAAGTGCTAATTTTCGCATTCTCAGTTGCATAGGATTCGGGAACTCATCACCTGTTAATACAAGAACTGCTTCTACACTGTCACAGTTCCGGAAATCTTACTTAAAAATAGCTTTTGTCAGTGTTCAGCATAGTATTCTAACTATTCTATATATATATTAGTAGTATAGTAGTATCTTTGTATTTTCATAGTATTATACATTCATTCTTAGTGGGCTTTTGCAATAGTTTTTATTTAAGTTTTTATAGTGTTTATTTCGTATTGGGCCTGAACGAAAATTACTCGTGTAAATCTGGTCACCCAATCCAAATAAAGTGTATTATTAAATACCAAATACGGGATATTGAATTTCTGATAATCTGATTGGCTCTCTACTCACGGTATAATTCCTACACCCTGTAGTTTGTCCAAATATGGAAATTGACAACTTTATCATCAAAAATTTTCCCTCAAAATGGCCGAAAACTTTCAAGACTCGGTAGAAAATAAAATTGTAGATGTTTTCCAGTGTTTTGTATTTAATAAAACAATTATTCCACTCACGCTTGTTGGATATGAGCTTATGATAGCCGACTCGGTGCTTGGCACCTCGTCCGCTATCTAAAAACTCATATCCAACGCGCGTTCGTGGAATAATTGTTAATTATTATTATTACTATTTGTATCATTCTTTAAAGGAATTTTGCTTTCTTGAATTGAAAACAAAGTCCAACATCGTACCTGTGTTTCGTCAACAATCATCTTATTGCGATTTATAGTAACAAAACTGAATGATTCTTTAATGACCGATCGGTCTCGGGTCGAACTGATTACGGTGAATTACTCCACACTTGCAGGCTTCCCAAGCTAAAATGGCTATAATTCGACTTTTTTTGTGCTTGTAAGACCGACGCGGTGTATGCGGTCTTAGCTAACACGTACGTAAGGGAAAAATAGTTTAGAAGAGAATCATGGGGAGTCATCGACCCTCTAGAAGTGGTAGTAAATTGCCATCTTCAGTTGGTTGAAATAAACTCGACTTATACCTCAAATGCATGTGTTGTTGACAATGAACTACCAAAATTACAAAAGTAAGTTAATTATATTTATATTTCGCATTTTTGTCAATGTTTTATGAACAACCAAGCAAAATATTTTTGAATGTAATTTGTAACGTTTTTGTATTTTTTCAAAGATATCAAGTATATTTTATGAGTGTAGCGAGTATCATAAGCAGTACAAGAAAAGAAGAGAACAGCAATGATATACACTATTTGATATACTGCTCTTGCTAAATTTTTAAAACTGGCTCATGGAAGCTTTCTTATAAGAACAAACTTTATAAGAACACCCAGGCTGATATTAGCCCAAAAATTAAGAACAAGCTAAGAACAATAACCAGGCTGAAATTTTGATCAGACAAATTTAAGAATTTTATTTAATCCTTGTACAAAGATTGAGGTTTTAATACATGCTCTAAGTTTATACTAGATCCTGGAAAATCCAGTAGGTAAATACAGAACAGTGTTTTAAACGACCAAGAACAACTAAACTGCCGGTAAAATACCAGTAGTTCAGTTGTTCATGGTCGTTTAAAACACTGCCGGTTCTGTATTTCTTAGCGCCTTTTTATTGTTCCTGGCAACTAATCCACTGTTTGGATATATCAGGAAATAAGAACAATTTGAGAACGATTTGAGGCTGAAATCACCAAAAAGTTAAGAACAGCTTAGCCTCGGCCGAAAGTTACTGGTTCTTATAAGAAAAGCGTGTAGAGGCCATACTTCATGAAATTCTGAACCTCTGAGTTTATTGAAACACATCAGTAGCACTGATTCTACCTTTCAAGACGAGCAAAATAAATGGTCACACTATAAGGTTTAAACAAATGGTCCAAAATTGCGATCAGTCCTTAGTTTATGTGAAAACAGGTTTAGCATGACAAATGTTAATATAGTATTATGTTTTTAAATAGGTGAATTGACTTATTTTACAGAATGATACCTCAGTGAGAATAATCGCATGCAGTCAAAAACAGTGCAATTATAATTTAGTTTGAATTGTTTCAGTTTGTTGTTATAGTACACTAAGGGAGCGTTCATTATTTATGAGAGGGGGGGATGGGTGAAAATTTGTAAATTTCTATATTTTTTCGGGTCCCCCCCAGATAATTCAATTTTTTCTGGAGTCCCCCCCAACAAAAGAAAAAATTTTCGCCTCC
>JANSTR010149631.1:0-11007 GCA_025434805.1 Antipathozoanthus remengesaui | reverse complement strand
CAAATGATTATCAAGTTCGCACATTATATTGGTAAGTCTTCCATATTTCTGTTTTCATTTACTTCTTCGCACCAGCGTCGCATTAATGTCCGACTTCGTCTTGTACTTTATATTTCTTGCTTTATTTTTGTCATTTGTTAGGCTGTTTCTATTTTGCTCTTGCAAATCTGCGACCTGAGATAATATGCGTCCTTTTCTCCATCTGTATCATAGTCCATTCCATCGAATTGTAACTTAAAAGTTTGGGAAATCGGCAATTTCTGATCTATTTTGCTCAGCCGAGAAAAGTTTGTGACGTAAACCTTGATCTATATGGGCAAATATTAATGCAGTACGCGTCAGATTCGACCAATGAAATGCCTTGAAAAAAGTCATATTAAACGGAAAATGGCGGACCCATATAATAAGATAATATATTTTTTGATATAAATTATTGTTAAAATTGACAAATTAAGATATCTCAACCATGTTTCCCCTACATGTTGAGGGTTCTTAAGCATGAAAACTTTAAGTCTGTAGAACTGAGATAACCAGGGCAGTTTGAACATGAGAGTTCACTTCCACAGTTCCATTATTTTTATACATATATTTATGAATGACTAATTATATAAGAGTGATGAACACTGTCTACTTCCTTGTGTACATGAGAAATCTTATGACTCTTATATAAACCCTGTATTAACTTGAAGCTTCATCAAACCCACCTCCTCATCATCAACATCTCTGTTGAACTGGAAGAAATTAACAGCAAGCTCTAACTCCTGTCCTCTCTCCTCCATGGGGGCCTCCATTGCCTGAAAGCTTTGAATAAAAATGCCAAAATGTTAAAACCAGATTTTAATCGTGTCTGGGGAGAGGGGTACCTGAGATTAGCTTTGCTGCCAGGGTATGTGCAACACCAGTCTATTCAAACCCATTACAGTAACTTATGTAGCCAGTTATGGATGTTATCTAAGGGGCTAACATTTTCTTTTTGATCAGAAAAACTGACTGGAATCACCTGGATATCATTATACCTATTTTAGTTAGCAATTAAGCTAAAAATGAGATATTTTTCAGTCATTCAATCTGCTTCAAAGTTTCTGTTTCAAATGAGCCAGAATTCAATCCACTTGCCATCTTGAAAATTCCTAGCTGCTTCAATCCGAAACATGTGACGCCAGCCATGGCAAATCCTTATTAGCCTATTTGTAGGGTGTACGTGGGATCCATCCAGCTAAAACCTGGCCATTATGATGAACATTCTCAAATCCTTGGCTACTTTGCTTGCTTGAAATGCCATTGTCTTTTGAATTAAATTCAAAACCAAAACATTGATAAGATTGATTTCCTAATCCCTCAGTTACAATAAAACAAATGCAATGTGCAGTTGGAGGTCAGGAAGCACACATCCCAAACATTTTATTTCCAGTCTAAACAAAGAGCAATAGGCAACAGCAGAACAGCCATAAGGCCAAATATTGCAAAATTCGATTCAGATCATTCCCAATTTTCATTGTGACAATGCCAGATACGAAAAACAGTAAAAAGTCGCACTACAACTTGCAAGAAAACTGAAACAAACTCCTCAACCTATGCAAGGCCACTACCCCGGGGATTGGGGCTAAAAGGGAACAATGTACACTGTACTGTGCAGCAGGTCTCTTGAGCAAGTTAGGCTTCAATGTTCCACAAGGTGTTGACATGACTATGAATGATTGTCAAGATAAAGTTAACCAGTGCTAACAGAACCACGATAATGAACAATTCCTTTATAACACAACAAATACAGAACAGTTTCCTGCCAAAATATTCCTACGTAGATAAACAGGTTAGGTCCCAAGGGACTAACTACAGTTTCCGCTTCCGGATTACAACACTTTTCTCTTTTTCTTCACTAGTTCCACTGTTCATCCAAAGAGAAATACATTTGTATAAGGTGACATTGGGGCAAATAGTGTCAGGCAGGATTACAGTCTAGCATTCCTTTGCTTCATCTTGCTTTTTTCATATTTTGTCAAAATCTGTGACAACTAACAGCACTTGCCAATTGTCTGGTTTGGCTGATCTGATTGGAAAGTTTGCAAATGGAACAGGTTCTGAAAAACTTAGCCTTGTTGATTGACCACAGCTGCCTAGTTCCAGCTACTCTGCCCTGAAGAACTATCCAAGTCTCCAGGCTCAATCAAACCACTTCTCTTGGGACAATTCTCCCACTTCCTGTGTACATACCCAGAGTTTTTCTTAAGGCTGGTACATGGGTAAATTGTCACACCATTTCCAACTGGTTGTACTTCCTTTCCCAAGCTGTAAAGCAGTCTGAAGTCTAGCTTGAGATAAGAAAAGTGCTGCAGTTGTACCTCCTTTCCCAGTTTATGTACCTTTCATACTAAACATTAAGAAAAACACTGATATCTATCCTCAAACACTGGTTGAGTCTCCTTTAACACTGCTCAGAACCAGCTGTCTCAGGACAGTTCTTCTGGTTTCTGTGTACATATCTATCCTCAAGCACTAGCTAGAGTCGCCTTTAACATCGCTCAGAACCAGCATTCACTGGAGAGTTTGACCGGTTACTGTGTACATACCTATCTTCAAGCACAATTTGAGTCTCCTGTACAGCCTTGGGGTCGAAGTGACCAGCATCCACGAGGTCTGCAGCTTCACTCGAGATTTCAGCCAAACGTGCTTTCTTGGCAGCAATCTCTTTTTGCTTGAACTGGATGTGGGAAAAACACCAAAACTGAAAATGTCACCAATGACTACAATGGTGGTCACAATGAATTTACATAGCATACATTTCATATCAATATGTTCAAGTGCACTCTGTGAACATGCTAGCCTGTTTACACATTATATATTTGACAGACCAATAACACTGGGATCATTACCCCCCTCTTTTCAAGTAATGTGTGGGCTTCCATAACTACCATAAAAGATCACCATTGTTCTGCAAACTGAGCTACAAGGTGAGATGGGTGCTAGTGATGGGCAATCCAGACGGTAATGGTGGTGTTGGCAAGTAAGTAAAGTAAGGTTTGGCCGCTGAACACTAATAAACTGATATCAACAGTGATTAATTCAACTATTTACAACAATTAAAACACTATTAATATCAGTTTATCATTGCTCAGTAGCTACTGGTCACTGTACCTTGTGTTTTTGTAACAGTCTCGTAGCTGTTGTCAAATCTGTGGCCCTCTCTTCTGAAATGACTGTAGTTTCAAGTTCGGTCACCCATTTGTTCATAGTCTGGACTCCCTGGTTAAAGTCTTCCTGCCTCTTAGCATCATTCAGTTTGCATTCCTTCTGTTTGGACACTTCGGCAAGCTCCAGCCACTTCATTCTAAGTTTTTCCAGATGTTCTTCAATTTCTGGTTGGTTTTCTGGCTTCTCTTCAGCAATATTATTTCCAGACTACATGTAAGAACGAATATTCATAATTAGTATTAGCCAAACAGGAGAATAGCACCTTTCGCGTGCTCTGATTGGTTCACCAAACACTGAATATCCTGTGCTATTCACTTCGGTTACTCATGCATGAAATGTTACATGTAAATGCATGCGTGAGATGGATGGACAAACTGGTTGTGAAATAATAAATTAATTAATTTCAAAAGTGCTATTCACCTGTTTGGTTAATATCAAAACAATTATCCCCCTCAGTGTCGGTGCCTAGCGATAAATATTCACCTCACCGCTTCATGGCTCTGTGAATATCCATCACTAGTCACCTCCACTTCGGGGAATAATTGTTAATTATTATATGGCACAGATACTATGTAAAGACCTCACTCTCAGTTAAGTAGTAGTTATTAACCCCTTTCTAACCTCAAAGTTGTGAAAATTCATGAAAATTCGGATCCTTGTTAAAACATTGATTCTATGTTTAAAGACGTGCAAAATGAATGAACAGTAACTTTATAATTTTAATAAATTTCCATCATGGATATTGAAATACTTTCCTGGGTTTTTTTAAGGCCAAAACCCCCTGCAATAATTATTCCAGTTATGGTTTATTTCACAGGGACTCATAAATAAGTCTTGATTTAAAAAAGACAATACAGTCACTGTATATCAGGCCTTCAAATCATGAAGTCACTTTTTTTACTCCCTTCTCTGCTCAGACGAAATTCTAGATCTATGGACACTGTCATCATCTGTGTAATTGAGTGCCAACTTACAAGGACATTGTACATGGCGTACTACTACAGTAGGGTTGTCCTGGCGTAACATTTGTAGTAGCTGGCGAAATTGCTCAACAGAAGCAGCCACAGAATGCTCTTTAAAGGTACACAATAGAAACAAGTAATAAGAATTGATGAATTTTGCCTGTTTCTGTGACAAGCCTGACAGCCAAATTTTAACCATAAATGTAACATTTTGCTTATGGGATATACCTTGTTACAGAACTTTACAACAAACACATGCTCATTGTACAGTGATATACATACATACCTCTGTAATTTGATCCAACCTCTCCTTGTTAGCCTGAAGTTCTGCTTCGAATGCTTGGTGCTTGATAACCTTGCCCTGAATGTTGCTAAGGTCCCTGTACGTCTCTTCAGAAGCAATCTGGTACTTCTCATTCAGCCAGTCATACATCTGGAAATATACCAACAATCAACTATTATTCAATAGACAAGTTCACTGATTAACCTATTAACACCAAACATGCCACAAGACGTATTACTGAATTCCACTTATTAACTAATGAGTCTCAAGCAAATTTAATGAGTGCGATATCAAATTTTGTTAGTCCCATCAAATAAAGGTAACAATCAAAACATGAACTTTTATTGCCAAGACCAGTTTCCGTAACATGCAACTTGTACAAGTAAAAAATACACCTCAACAAAGTTATCTTGTGTTCTGGGAGGTGGACAGATTTGTGCACTTTGCATTAGCCAGTGTAGCTTTGGCATTCCAGGGGAACAAGCGAAGCAGCGAGAAAATGGCTACAAGGAGAATGAGGAGAGAGAACAGAAAAGAACTCCGCTCTGTTTGTTGGGTTTCACAGTTTTGCTTTTTCCCGTTCCCCGCCAACTAGATTGCCAAAGCTATGCCAGCTAATTTTAAATCTTTGGTCATCCTATTGTTGTTTTCCTCTGTACACACTTTGCAATACATGTACTCCTCGTTTTTCATCATACACAAGCCATGAGTAGTTTTTCTTTAGGTTTATTTGACTTCAATGAAATAGATGGGCCAGACTTGTGGTCACAAATAATTATGTTACATAACTTAGGGCATACACTCATTTTGTTCTACTGTCAAATTGCAATAAGAACATCTACAAACCTCCTCTGCATCTTGGATGAACTGCTGCAACACAAGGGCATCGCGGAGCCTCTGAAGGGCAGCTTCAAGTTTCTGGCGGTTCGCAATTCTCCTACATTAAAGTTAGTCAGTTGGTTACATTGCTTTGCAGCAAATGATTACACTTGCAGGTGACAAAACAATTATTTTTCCCTAATATCAAATAAAGAGATATAATTTATTTTCTCTTAGATAATTATCACATTTTTCCTGTAGTGTATATATCTTCTCCATAAATAATCATAAAATCATAAATAATCATAAATAAAAACAAGTGACATAATTGTATTTAACACATATGGCCAAGAGGAGTTCTGAGTATCTGACTGATAGTTCACCACTAATACAACAGCAATAGTGTAGGTATGACGTGTTCCAGCCCTCCCACATTTTCAGGAATCTCCCAATTTTAGGATTTTTCTCCTGAAGAGATGTAAAATGATTCACAATACATTTTATATAAATCTCACAATTTTCACTTGACAATTTTCCCATATATTTTCTGGAATTGTGTCAAATTTAGGTGGTCGGTCATACAATCACCTGTTTTCAGTGCTTGAGATTAGAACATCTGCACTAATCACCAGCACTGTTGTTTGTATCTAGTTATTTGGGATTTATTTCAATCACTATTAGCTAACTTTTTTTCCTTTTATGAAATAGAAAAAAGACAGATTTAGATAAGAAAACAGTTCTGGGAAAAAATAGGTTTTTGGGTAAGTATATAAATGAAGATTACTAAGAATACACAATTATCTGTCTGGTCATAATGTAGCAAAAATTAACTCTTTCCCTCCCGACTTTTCACTATAGTAAAATTAATTTATCAAACTTTATGAAAATTGTCAATTTCTGAATTTCATGAAACAATGAACATTTCGAGAATCTACTCTTTGAGACAAACAAAATGAATGGTCACTATATAGTTTCATCAACTGGTTCAAAAGTTAGGACATTCTTGGTTTATTTGAAATCTGGGTTAAGTTGACAAAAACAAGAAGAAAGCAAGTCCAACCTATCATCAATGCTCTGTGCTTTCTCCATTATCTTTTCGGAGGCATAATGGTTGTCATCAGCAAGCCGCTGTGCAAACTGAATCATGAGGTTAATTTTCTCATCATTGGCATCCATTCTTTTTGCAAACTCTTCATGACGCTTGATTTGGTCCATTACAGCTTCAACTGTAACCTGTTAATCAAATGTTCATATACATTTAAATTTTATTTATATTTAAATATTATTTGTATTTATAATTATTTTATTTTATTTAAAAAATTTCTGAGACCCAATCTGTATCTGCCAGTCGACACTGCCAAAAATACTATTCATAACAAACATTCAGTGGAATATCATGATTTCTATAAAGGTTGAACTGTCATCAGCTGTCGAGTGCAAACTAAAGAATATAACAAACAAAGAGGAATGGATCTGTCTGAGCAATGGGAAGAGAGCGTACCAGTCATGGTTGTGCTAAACCTATCCCTCTTATATCCTTCATCCTCAACAGCCTACAGACTAGCTCTGTCAAAGGACTAACACTTAAACCTTTGTAAACACAACATCACTGAATCAAAATTTTGAAGAGTAACATTTTAACAGAGTGCCTCAGTCACTAATTTGTTGCATAATATATTGATTTTTGTTTCACTCATAGTCACCCACATAAGAACCAAGTAGGTTAATAGAGAGCTTTAGATCTAAGGACGAGTACGATTTCCAGATTTGACACGTACGCACACTTCAAGAGGACAACTTTTACAAGAAATTGTGTACTGTCAACAATGAGTTTGCTAATGTAACTATGCACGTGCATGAAATCTCGTACTCGTACTCAGACCTAAAGTTCTTTAACAGCAAGGAATGTAAAACTTAAGTACTAACTGCTATTGTTGGTTACAATGTGAAAATCTACAATAGCTTCTCTCTAGTTCTTTCCATTTTAGGGAAAATTCTCTGAATTTTAACACAAAATTCCAATTGGCTGACACTTTAAAATACTGTCATTACATCTTATTATCTCAAAAACATATTGTTTATCAGGTAATGTATTGAGTGAGCATTTACGAGGTCAATGTATCAAGACAGAGTTTTGAAATTTCCCTGTATAAATGACTGAATTGACAATGTTAAAAAGTTAATCATTATAAAATTATACCATTTTTTCTATGTGACCTAATCTGAATGAATCTAATCAACATGCAGTAGAGAAAAAATTTCATAATGACAGGTCAATATCAAATTACCATAACATTTTTTGTTGTCAAGAGCAAATCGAAAATGCGTACTATCCTGATAATATATAATATTTACTGAATAATACATTTTAATTTTATCTTGCTTTACTTACTCCAATCTCTTCCTTTGACAAAAACAACTCCTGTTGACCCAACAGTGCTTCACAACCTTTGGAGTCTCGGATGAACAACTGCAACATTACCCCAAAAGGATAGCTATACTTTAATTTCAATTGCAGAATGACTGATCACAATGGCAATAATGTTGACACTGTTGTGTCAGAGACAACATTTCAAAATAGTGGCTGCAAAGCAAACACTAATATAGTGATTGCAAGGCTCGCATTACTGGTATTGAATCCTGGACATTGGCAATGACAATAAACATGATGATGGCAAAAATGCCACTAACAATACTTATGGTGACAATGATGACACACACAATAATGATTGTATCAATGATGATGATATCAAATATGGTTTCTGCAATGACAGTTAAAATGAATTTAAAAAACAATTCAAACAGTAACGGCGTTAAGAGAAGCAAAGCTGACCTGGTGATTGAGAGCTTGAAGTAACTGTTTCTTCCTGTTGTCCCACAAAACCTGCAGATCATTCCAGCCAGCGTCCAGAGCCTCAAGTTGTTCCTTCAGTGACTGCTGCTGCAGATCAGACTCGTCTTGTACCCATTTGGGTCCATCCAACTGCAGCTGCTTGAAGTCTGGTTCTCGAGCATCAATCTCATCCTATGATAGATTTTATATGAAGTAATTTAGAAAGGATGACAAGAAATAATTATCACCCTGTGAGTAAACAAAAACAGTCTGTGAATTTCTCTTAATCTGTTCTAAATAACCATTACTGGTTATGTTCCCCTAAGGGAGGGAGGCACACTGGGGGATTTTTTTCAGTGTTTAGACAGTCATGTCCAATCCAGCTACAGCTGGTTTAAATGGAGGCCTGTATAAACTGCTCAGATGTAGGCGTAATTAATGATTTTACTGAGGGAGAAAACCGGAGTACCTGGAGAAAACCCCCGACATTGGAGAGGGACTGCAAACCCAGCTCACTTAATTCCCAGGCAAGGAATCGAACCTGGGTCACATTGGTGAGGGACGAGTGTTATTACCACTGCGCCACCCCCATAATAGGGTCATGATCTCACAACACACCTTCAAGTCTTCATGTTCCTTCAATACTTTCTCTGCCTCGGTGAGACTGTTCGGAATATCGTCCAAAGTGACCTCATCCTGAGTCTCATTCAACCTATCATTAAATGAATAAACAACCTTTCAGTTTAAGAGTCCAATGACTCAAATGCACTATTACAGGGTTCACTCTAAGAATAGGGAATGAAATTTAATGATTTGTTTATGACTATTCTATGACTATTGCATTTTCTTTGACCAAAAAAGTCAACACCACTGGCATCTTGTTGACAAGCTCTTGCTCAATTAGTAGAATAATTAAGATTTTTATTAACACAAAGGCATAGATGAAGATAGATACACAACTCTTCCATGTCTTAGACCATTTTTCTTCAAATTCCACAACTTTCCATAACTTTTCATGACCATGATATAAATCCTGTATGTCCTCTAAACCAATATAACATGCCCATGGTTCCAACATTAACAAGGAGTTTATAAGTAACATAAATATTCAAATAACTAATATTTATGTGGAAGCATGCCTAGAGTTCTACCAGATAAAATGGTTGCCAAAATAGTTGGACCATCACGTCCAATGCAAACTAGTATTTAGAGAATTGAAGGTGTTGATATGTATTTCTATCATCTTCCCTGCCCCCCACTTCCTCCTGTCAATATTGTACACTTTGGCAGATGAAAGTTAGGTTTTCTGCAAAATATCAAAAGAGAACAACAGTTGTGTTGGCTATGGTTGTAGTTTTCAGGTGTTTCATGAAAATATAGCCAAATAAGTTACAGATATCTAATATCAAATGACTGAAGTACTCCTAATGAGTTGGCAATCTACAAGGAATAATTATCTAAGGCATGCTTCAACTCAGGATTATTGGTTCAAGCACAGATCTCAGAGGAGACAGCCCCAACACAGGATTTTGACTGTAAATCTGTAAATACCAATATTATGAAACTGCTAATCTGTTCATCCACCCCCCAAACACCCACTTTTCATGGTTCCTAACCTCAACACCTGTTAGTTTCAACATACCATCTTTGGAAATTATCCAGATCAATGACAAATCTCTGCAGTTCACCAGACTCTGCAAGTGCTTCATCTCGCTGTTTAACCTAAAACAATCAGATGTGTAGCAATCTAAGTATTATTATTAAATATTTATGGCCCTTTGGCCTCAATAAATACTGTTCACTACAAAATTAAATTGCAAATGCAGAACAATGAACATTTGATTCATCTAAAAGAATAGTCACATAAAACGATGTCCTATAAATATTAAACAAGAAGTTCTGGTTTAAAAGGGATAGTTTGTTTCTCTTATCTTACCTCAGAAATGTAAATTTAAAATGTAAAATGTGCTGAATGTGTTATAGACCTATTTGCTAGACTCCAAATGTTGAAGACTGAGACTAAACAAACTTGACATTGTACACAGAAGGAAGCTACAAATAGTATTGTTACAACTTGTATTTGTTAGTCACAGTAACACACTTACTTTGAAATTTATCTTTCGTGTGATTAAAATTAATATTAATATTTCACACTATAACACCACATGTTATATAGCTGTGACAGAGTTGTTCACTCGATGCTGGCTGATTGGCGAATGAACCGAACAATAGCCTGACCAGTCCCTTTTATACCAGAACTTTTTGTTTAACAAAATATGAAACATATAAAATCTGTTATAAATGAAACTTACTTGCATCGATAACAGCAACTTCAATAGCAATAGACACCAATGGAGAATTTACAAGTGGCAACAACTAAAACTTACATTGTTCTTGAGTTCGATCCATGCAGAGCTCACAACATTGATTTTCTCTTGAACAATCGGCTCCTCTGGTTCCTGATAATCAATGTGTACCATGTTATGATGCATTTACAAAATTTTTCGCATTGACATAATTTTTATTAAATTCCATATTCTGTACCAAGGTTTGAACACACAGGGCTTGAGATTGAATGTATGGCACATGACTTACAGAGTGGGTTTGACAATGGATGTACAGGAGGTACAGAGTGGTGTTGACACTGGATGTACAGGAGGTACAGAGTGGGTTTGACAATGGATTTACACAAGGTACAGAGTGGGTTTGACAATGGATGTACAGGAGGTACAGAGTGGTGTTGACACTGGATGTACAGGAGGTACAGAGTCGTGTTGACAATGGATGTACAGGAGGTACAGAGTGGTGTTGACACTGGATGTACATGAGGTACAGTGTTGGTTTGACACTGGATGTACAGGAGGTACAGAGTGAGTTTTACAATGGATGTACAGGAGGTACAGTGTTGTTTTGACACTGGA
>JANSTR010149620.1:0-11008 GCA_025434805.1 Antipathozoanthus remengesaui | reverse complement strand
CCGGCCTATCAAAAATTCTGTTGCGCTTCTTAAAGCCGGTCTGAATGATTGATTAGGACTGGAATTTGTGTGCGCATGCGTGGTCTGTCTCACCTGGAGGATAAATTTTCTCTGTGGGCTTTGAGCCAACTAAGGAAAGGAATATTGACAAAAGAGTTAGTACAAATTATATGGATTTATAACACTTGATGCATATTATTATATATTGATTTAATTTAGAGCAAATAAACAAAAAGAAAGTTATTCCAGCCTCTAGATATAATCTTTAGGTTCGAACTTATTGGTTCTTGCTTTTCTTAATTATTTACACCATCTTTGCCGAAAAGAGTTCGCCTTTTATGAATTTGAGCGTCTGCGAAATTTTAACTATTTTGCTTTGAGAGAGTTAAACTAAATCTCTAGCTCTCACTAAACTTTTAACTTAGCTGCACTAAGGCAAAACTTTACTTTACCAGTATTGAAAATCTTTTGATTAGAAATGATTCGAACGAAATGGCGTCATATGGGTACACAAAATTAGCTTGCGTAGCGGCTCAAGGTGCCGGAGCAGGGAAAGCTAAGCATAGCAGGGAGAAAAATAGCCTGCGTAGCTCGGCGTTCCAGTCATTCGAGAAGGAAGAAAAACGAAGTGAGCCGCGAGGAGAATGGGGACGAGAGAAGAAAAGGAACTTCTTCCCATTCCCATCTCGGCTTTGACACTCCTTTCTTCTCAATTGACTGGAATGCTGAGCTACTAAGGCCTTGGGAAAAAAGCGAGTGAGCGGACGAGGAGGATTGATTGCTCTTTGGGAAAACCTTTACTTAGTAGTACTGAAATTATTTTAAGTATACTGAGATTTCAAACGGGAGTGGGGTAGGGTAGTTTATCGGTATAAAACAGGAACAATAAAGGCCTTTGCATGATTCCAAGGCGTTTTGACAACAGCAAATAGTAAAAAGAATAAGAAACACGTAAACATAACTAAAACTAAAGAATAAAAACGATCATTTAAAATAACATTTTAAATTGTTTCTTGTGATGGTGAGTGATAGTAGACAATTCCATAAGTCTGATGATGACAAGACGCTACGTGTTATTATCTTGTTACTGAACTTTGCAGAAAGCTGTCAGATCTTGTTAAACTGGTGTTACCATAGCTCTTCCAATTTCTATATACTAATATAGCGCTTTTATAAACAATAGATTAAGAGGGCTTTACAACTGAAACAGCGTAAAATAAAATACAACCCAAACACTCTTTATGAGATACCTCTTTTCTAAAAACAACTGTGACAGAATGAGAGTTTTGACTGATTCAGGAATGTTGCCTTTATAACGTAAATTGGTCAATTATTAACTGCAATGTACCGTCCCCATGGTTACCCTAGAGGCTATCTTTCATTTTAGGCGCTGCTTATTCTCACATTCATATTTTCACAAATTTAAATTCAAAGCAAAATGCTTGTAAAGACGCGCAGTTCAGTTTTATTTTGAGTGAGATCACAAGACATCGCCAATAATATTTAATTATCAGTAACACAATGTCTTACCGACCCTTATTAGTGTATATGAAGACAGAGAAGGGACTCTACACACAGAATTTTGTTCTTTAAGCTGCTTCGCCACGGCGGGTGGGTTGCGATATGCGAGAAGAATTTAGCCACGTGCCACTAGGCCTGGTTTAAACAAAATCGTTCTACATTATGTTTACAAGGAAAGCAGCCTACGTGAAAAATTCTACCTCCTGGAGAAAGAGACAAGGACAACATTATTCAAAATTCAGTGTGTTGTACTCTTTTTGAAAGTGGCTCCGCTCAAGATACTTTAATTTATCTGGGATTTAATGCAGCTGAAACCAATTGTGGAATTGTACACCTTTAAGAAGCTCCTGCTGTTTATCAGTTGCTGTTTTATTATATCTGTTTATTTATGTTCATTGTAATCTAGGGCGTTATAACCGCACAAACATTCCGTAATATATAAAATATGTTGAAAGAAGAACAATATAGAAAACTCTATTTGATAATAATATTCTAACTGGAGACCTCTATAAACAGTCACATGGCATGCCATTCAAACCACAAAGACGCTGAGGTGATTTTTATTGGCATATTTCCTAACGAAGAAATCAACTGACCTTCTTACACAACTACAGGAACTACAGATCAATCAAATGGCAATGTGAGGTTTTAACCAATCATAAAAATGATGAAGCTTCTTCCTAAATTTTGAATATGCAGCGCTAATATTCGAGAAGTAGAGATTATTTAATTATTTATTTTATACAATTACATAAGAAATTTCAATCTGATTGGTCGAAAGCAGTGGTATTTCAGCGCAGTTTTTAAATACTTACATGTGAAACAGATGTTGTTGCAGAAATTTCTCAGGTTTTAGTATAACAAATAATAGCGTGATTTGGACGTGGTATTGGGCATAAATACCACTCATGATATTTCAAAGTTGTTCCCGATTTCACCGCGTGAAATTACGTAGACCAACTTTGAAATTTATCCCAAATACCACTATACAAACCATGCTATTACCTATAGTAATTTTATTTATTTTACCTCTTGTTTGTATAATTATTGTCATTCCAATTCATGAGAAACAATTTTGTTGCCTTCTGTACAATTCAATTTATTGAAATATTTATCAGTTACTAGGGCAAAATATCAGTTTCTAATCTGATTTTGGTCTCCAACATATCGGCAAAAAAGCATTTGCAATCAAAGAATCTTGTAAATGGTGTTTAAGAGGGTACTAAGGTAAAACAGAGTTGCTAAGCATATCGATTGCCAAGGAAGATTAAAACATTGTTCATGCAACATATTTTTGCGTTATGTTTTATTTATAAGAGGTTAGGAGAGAGAGTTCGTTCGTACAAGATTAAGAGTGGGAGTGTTTCTAAAATGTTAAGAGTAAGAGTGTTTCTGGAAAGTTAAACAGGAAGTTCCAGTATAAAAAAGATAACTCCTCCCTCTTTCTCACCTTGGAAATGTAAGTTTTAAATTCAAAATACACTGAACAATAAACGAAACAGATGCGTGTCGCAGACCTCTTCGCTAGACTCTACACGTTGAAGAGCAGAAACCAAAAAAACGCGAGAAAAGTGAACAGCTGGAAGCTAGAAGTGTTAGTACAACTTGTAGTTGTTGGTCTTGGCCGCGGTTTCACATATGTTTTCCATGTTGTTAATTTGAATATTGCGCGCTATAACATCGCATGTCACACAGCTGTGACAGTTGTTCACTCGACGGTGGCTGATTGGCGAATGAACCGAACAATGGCATGGCCAGTCCCTTTTATACTGGAACTTCCTGTTGAACGTGTGAAACCTCTCACCCCTTTTATAGCGGAACCTCGTGTTTAAGAGTAAGAGTAAGAGTGTTTATAGAAAGTTAAGAGTGAGAGTGTTTGTAGAAAGGTAAAGAGTGGGGTATTTGTACAAAATTAAGAGTAAGAGTGTCTGGATGAATGCAAGAGAGTGAGTGTTTGTAAAAGGTTAAGAGGGAGGAGTTTGAACAAGACTTAAAAAGTGAAAGTATTTCGATGAGAGAAAGAGAGTGAGTGTTTCTAGAAGGGTAATAGTGAGAGTGTACAAAAAGTTTAAGAGTGAAACTCTAAAATTGTTCAATGTATTCTCACCTAACAGAGGAACAGTCATTGGCGGCCTAAACTGTGGCCAGTTGGCTGAACGTGGCCACTCATTCTGTGGACAGTATCCCTTTGCAGTGGTCCCACTAGGGAACTCTATACACATGTCGGCCCCGTACCAGAAATGCTTGGAGCAGTTATTGTAGATATTCTTGCATTCCTCACGGCAGTTGTAATACATTGTACTGAAATATATAATACAAGTACGCATTTGTTTGTGAAATTCAAAGGTATATGCTTTTATTTGAAGCCATATGCTCTATTCAATAATACAATATAAGGTTAACAAGTAGCATTTTTGGTTCTAATCTGCCGTACGAGGAGGAATCGTTGCCGACTCTGGTTACCTTATGTAACATTACGTATTAATACTTACGCTACCTTACGTTAGAATACCTTATGTAACATTACGTATTATTATTTACGCTACCTTACGTTAGAATACCTTATGTAACATTACTTACGTTACAATAATCATACCTTACAATACATACGTATTATTACTTACGTTACGCTAAATACCTTACACTGCAATACTTGAGGTAACATTACTTGCGTTACATTATCTTACGTTACAAGACATTACAATATCTGACGTTACATTAACATACATTGCATTACTTTACATTACATAATGATGATCTCGATTTGCGCGCGCAATGCGTTGTTTGTCAAACTGGGGCGGTCCTTGTCCCAGGCTCCAGCTGTCCAGCAAGCGCGCGGATTCCAAGATGGTGCCAGGAAGCTTTCCTTGTCGAGATGGAATTTCAAGCAAAAACAACAAGAAATAGGCAATATTTCTTGTGCTTATTGTATGATTCTGAGAAATAAAGGTTTAAAGATCATGGGCAAGAAAATTTGCCGCTGTCTTGCTTACCGAATGGGTATGATTCAAGGAAAATATATCAAGATGATCGAGTAGAGGTGACATAATGATTGCATGCTTTGAGAATTTGATGTCTGAGTTATGACAAAAAGCATTGTAATGCATAGACCGTCCATCAAAAAGGCTTCGCAAGCGCTGTATTGGCTACTGACGGTTGCCCTGTCAAATCGAAATCATCTGGTTACATAATATTAAATTATAGCTGGATTGTACATGCTGGCAATGCACCTAATGCTTGCTACTAACGTACGTTTTCTTGGTTTACTCAATAAACTAAATAGGCCTCCAACGTACATTCGAGCAACACTACGCTGTTTAATCATAATTGTTCACAGTTATTACATGTAACGCAAGTATGAACACTTGATTTAAATTCTAAAATCGGCTTGGCAGAAGGGGAAATCTTGGTCCTAAAACTTGAGTGAATAATGTGCTTTTTAAATTTACCTTTAATAAGGACAATATTAAACTGCTCGGTTCGAGGACTTTTTAAAATTTCAAATTTGGCTAGTTCCATTTGTATCTACTCTTGAATCCTGAGATATAGCGACTGTGGCGGATCTCTGGTGAAGTCTGAATTACTTAGCACAGTACATTTTCAACTACCCTGATAACAGAGATTTTTCTCGGCACGCGAAAAATGGATAGAAAAGAAAAACCTCTGAAGAAATCGTGTCAAAATTCTGTTGAGCATGCGCGATAAGTCGTCCAAAAGTTTGGAATACTCACACTGGTCAAACTGGTCAAACTGGTTGTGTAACTGATTTTAGCCCCTCGCGTCATTCCCGCGCATAAACTATGTACATATCTGCTGGCCAAAACGGTGCCCGCATTATCAGAATGACAGGTGGAAGTAACCACTGCCCAGAGAAGAGATTGGGCTAAAGCCTCCTTGTAAAGTTACATTGCGTCATCCTCCGCGCATGCTCAACAGGATTTTGACACAGCACATTTTCAACTTACTTGTCATAACAAGGTGGCACTGACTCGGCACAAATCAATTTTTTCATTCTTTCAACACATGTGGGGTTTGTGTGGTTCTTCCTTGAGTAGGCCTTAATTGTTCTATTCATGTAGCCTCGGTAGACGTCTTGTGTTTTCTTGGAGAGGATAGTGAACTTGTAGCCCAGGCCAGAACATGCAGGAATTGTCAACGGGAAACACTCTGGGTCAGTGTAGTCTGAAAATACAACACAATAAGACGATCAGAGGATATATACGCTTGGAACGCCTGACTGAATTGATGATAGAGCGCCATCCCAGAAGACTCCGCGCGATCAAAAAGGTTAAAAATGGCGGCTGTCCAAAAATTTCATTCGTATTAAAATACTTTGAAAATGTATCATTTTTAAATGTATTTATCAGCTAGAGTTGTAAAAGGGTTTGTAAGATCTTTTGGGGTGATGTTTTCAGTAAACGTATAACAGCACGTGCTGTTTTACACGTAACAAACGGTCCGTTTGTCTAGAATGCTTAATTTGGAAAAAATGTGACTGCTGTCTGGGAATATCTAAGGATCCTTTTTACACCATAATTGTTGTTCAAACTATTTCGAACTTCTCAGTCACCCTTATGGCAATGAAAGGAATGCGTTCTACGGCGAAGTTTCTCAATAAATAGTTTTTTGCTTTTTGCTAAAATATAATTTATATGAACTAGAATTAAATCATAACAGACAATTGCACACACCTATTTGAAATCGGGAAAACTTTCTTTTCATATAAAGAACTTCTTAATCATGGAAAATGGAATATGATTAGTACCTTTATTCAAACAGGGTTTCTCTTTCAGTAATAATATAATTCAAAATGACTGCTATCAATGGAGGCCCTATATAAAAACGTAATTTTACAATAATTATAAAAAGTTACAATATGACAATATAATAAGAATAATAGTTAAATCAACATTCAAATCTACGTCCTGTTTTCCATCTATTTATTTTACAATTTAAAGCTTTCATTAAAAACCCTACAACCATGATAAAAAAAATGCCTTCTTCGTAGATTTTAACTTTACAAAAGGCACCCTAAGATTATCGCTTTGTCGAGTAGTCCTACTTAAAACATCTCTATTGGTGTCTATTAGACTTGAAATAGTCAATAAAAAGTTGTTGGCATTTCTTGCTAATACATTTCTTCGCTAAAGACTGAATGTGCCTCTCTCACAATAATCGAGTACTGGCGGAATAATATACTGATGACTTGTGGCCACTTGTACAGTCTGTTGGCTGAGTGCATACTTATGTTCTTTCTCACGCGACCAAGTAAATATTTAACATGTGCTTTCCACTTTAAACATTCGTCGACAACTACACCAAGGTATTCAGAAACGCGTTTCAAGTCACTTTCATTAACAGAAACCGGAAGACGCTAGTCTTGAATCTGTACCAAAAAGGATACATTAAGGTTTTCCTTTGTGGATAAAGAGACTGTTGTTAAGTAGCTACTCGTTAACTCGAATAGTGGTTTTCATTCCAACTGCTCGAAAAGACAAGACTGGACAACCGCAGAAGGTGATTTATTCAGTCATATCGGAAATTTTCAACTGGAATGGTCCTTTCAATTTGTAACTGGCCGAACCGGCTAAAGGAAAAGCGCCCCTTGCTAAGTGTTTCAACAAACTCAGTGGTTCAGAATCTGATAACTGATATTGCAGCAAGCCTGCAAAATTAACAACTATTTTCGCGCGTTCCAAAAGATTGTTTTAAAAGCGTATATATTGCAGTTAAATTGGTTGATACTGACTGCTGTAGTATACGTTTACACCTTCTCATATGAACATAGCATTTATCAATGGTGTTTTTCAATTGAGGGAATAGCTGAACTTTGTGAAAAGGTATTCAGTGTACGTAAAAAACAGAACATTGACGAGGTCATCTTGAAACTTAAGTAGGACAAGCAGACTACAAATCCACAAGCACGATAGGGAATAAAAACGAATGGAAATCATATGGTAATAATTCCGCCTGAATAAATGTATATATAACTATGGGTAAAACTGTTAGGCAAAATGTTTTAAAAAAACTAAACGTTTTCGATCTTAAAAACCATCTTCTGAGTTAAAACAGAGTGAAGAATCGAACAGTGAAGATGATTTTTAAGATCAAAAACGTTTAGTTTTTAAACATTTTAAAAGTTTAGTTTTTAAGCATTTTATCTACCAATTTTATCCATATAGTTATACATACATCCTTCATATTCACCATAGTGACTATTCTGAATTCACAGCCCTGCCAAATGGTCGACAAGAACAATTTCATAAAGTGCAAAATACTACAATATATTGATTCCAGAGTAAATATAATTAAGTACTGAAATCACTGAAAAAATGCAAAGTCGTGACGTCGTGAGTGACGCCGAGGTTGAATGGCTGCCGTTCATTAATTTAATTTGCTTTTATCAAATGCACAACCGACATTAGCAACACAATTTACGCATAATTTATTACCATGTGCCAACGAAAAGCTGTTGGAAAAATAAACAGTGTTATTAGCGTGTAGTCTTACCTTTTGTTGTTCTTTTGAAATTGGGGGGAAGAAAACACTCTTCCTTGCTTCCTTTAGTGTTATCATTGGAAAACCTCTTTGGCAGAACTGCACACATCCCGATAACCCACTCGAGATATGACTCTATCAGCTGTTTCTTGCATCCCTGGATAAATTCTTCGCAGACTTCCCTACACGGCAATACGGGTTTATAAATTCCTTCTACACATTTCGGTAGATACAATGAGCACACCATCAGATCAGCGTATGCCGAACAGTTGTAAAGCTTGTAATGGTTAAATCTGCTGCGTGTGGTAAAGACCTCGACAGCCCGTCTCGCGCCATGATAGTGTTTCTCATGTATAAATTTTGCCGTATAGTTGTAACCACACGCGAGATTGAGCGATGTCTTGTTGAAAGGCCTGCAAATCTCGCAATTCACAACCACGAGTGCCAAAGCAAGAACCGCTACAGTAGCTTGAATTTGGCCCCAAGCTTTCATAATTTCCTAAACAAATACAACTAACAGTTAGCTGTACAATTTTTAAGGCGACAAACATTGCAACAAAAAAGGCACAACAGTTATTGCAAAGATTAATCATTTGTCAGCGAATGAAAAAACCATGAATAAAAATGACCCTACTGTCACTTTATGTGTGAATATCACTGCGTCCCACCAATCGCAACTATTCTGTGTACAGGTTCAGGACGTTGTATTCAGCTGTGTTTACTTTTGTGCTGCCACGTTTTTGCTCGAGAATCACTAACGACGGTTGGGACCACCGGTTGAATTGCGTGGTCACCTGATTTGTATTGAAATATATGCAGCACTCTTAGTTTCACCTAAACAATGAGCATGCCTGCAGCTATATTTACCGTTGATTTCTCTTGAAGTCGCATAGATCTTTCTCAGTATTTTACCACTGTTAAGTAATGGAGAAAAGAAGACCAAATTTGAAAAAGTTAAGGGAGGTTATAGCTGTGGACATGCCTTGAATTAATAGTTCTGTACATGCCATTCTGTACTGAGCAATTCGTGATATATCTATTGCCAATTAATTACCATATTCATATTGTACACACTTCAGTTCAGTGTTTATCGATGGATCAGCTTTTCTGTGCACCTATATTCCATCATCACCTGTAACCCATATACTGAATCGAGGACGATGAAACCTGCAACACTATATATAAGTTTAATCCAGTTTCTAAGTTTTGAGATACTGAGAGAATGTTGCAGAACAGCGTAGTCTTAACCTTGCACCCTACAAACGAGCCCAAGACGGAATGTCTGCGATTATTGATATGCAAATAAATAATCTTTTAAGTTGGCAATACAAACAGTTTGAATTTTAAGTGTTTTATCGAAAAGTAAATATATTATTATATACAACCATGAAGTGCGTAACCCGGAAGACTTCCAAACCAGAGTGTACGGAAATTCGCACCACTTATGATAATACTAATGCTGTCGATCGCTTTCGACTCATTGTTCATCTTGCCAGATAGCTAAATAGCGGATTTTCTGACGCAAAACATTAGTTTAACAAAACCTCAACTTCCTTCACTTTGCTAGTCCTTACTAGCAGTGTATGACATCACTATCTTTTGCTTCTGCTGTTGTTTGAAACTACAGCACCTTAAACTGATTAACATATGCCAAGTGGTTTCTAGTCGCAGCTAAATGACGTTAAAAACCGTATTCCAGTGCTATAGAAAAAGATCTCATATAAATTATTTTTATATAAGAACGTCTTTCTTTAGGTTGATGGTGAACGTTCTTAAATATTTTTGCATTTTAGCCCCCAAATGTTTTTAATAAAATCATACGTATTTCGTGTACTCATTTTCCGGCTTTTTCGCTTATGTTTAGTTTATAAAACAAAATTTAGTCCCTGGCTGCTGCATATCCGGGGACATTATGTGTATATAAGAAGATAGGAACTTCGATACACGCTTTTTATTTTATAAGAACCAGTAACTTTAGGCTGAGGCTGGGCTGTTCTTAACGTTTTGGCGATTTCAGCCTCACATTGTTCTTAAATTGTTCTTATTTCCTGATATATCCAAACAGTGGATGTTGCCCGGAACAATAAAAGGCACTAAGAAATACAGAACAGTGTTATAAACGACCGCGAACTGAACTATCGGTATTTTACCGGCAGTTCAGTTGTTCGTGGTCGTTTGGAACACTGTTCTGTATTTATACCTAATGGATTTTCGACCAGAGTATGTAAACATCAATCTTTGTACGAGGATCAAATAAAATTCTTAAATTTGTCTGATCAAAATTTCAGCCTGGTGATTGTTCTTAGCTTTTTCTTAAGTTTTGGGCAAATCTTATCCTGGGTGTTCTTATAAAGTTTGTTCTTATAAAAACAAAAGCTTGCATTTGATATACAAGTAGAGAGAGAAAATAATTAGTCCTGCAAATTGTTCTTTGTAAAAATGTTCATGTTTTGTACTCTAGTTGCAAACAATGTTGCACTATCGACATTTACACTTCTACATTTTACTGCTCTATCCAAAATATCTTGAAACTTAAGAGAAAAGGAACTAAGCCTTCATTAGAACTCGTTCAATTGAGAATTCATTCGGGTGTTACTTAATTTCAATTTTTATTAATTTGATTCTCAGATGAACGAGACACCCGCGCTACACCGATATAATTTTTGAAATGCCAGTGCCGGATTCAGAATGCGATCAGTATCGGCGATGTTCCCGGTATACCGATCATTGTTAAAGTTATATTCGCGGTCCGACCTTATTAATTTCGCGCCAAATTCTTATATTGGGAGTCCGTTTATAACGATATCCCGACATTACGATGTCATTTCGCCGTCCCTTTGACACATCGTACATCGTTACTTGAATCGGAGTTCCATTGTTAGGTGTATCGATATGTCACAAAAAATCCCAGGATTCTGGTGTAGCTGTCATTCCTTGTGTTGACGCAGGGGCTTAGCCAGGGGAGGCTTCCAAGGGTTCCGGAATCCCT